>LUCH01000960.1:47922-68163 GCA_013368495.1 Paragonimus heterotremus | reverse complement strand
TAACCCGTGTATTGCTTTGTCGAATAAATAACCCTTGTGCCATCCGCGTTCTTGGATCACAACACTAAGAGAGTTGGCCGTAAAGCTGCAATGGGCGTGTTGCACCGAAGGTCATTCCGGAGTGTGCACTATGTCCCCGAGTAACGTTCATCTGCTTTCGGTCAGAAATGCTTGCTCACCGTTGGGACTTACTTTACTTTACTCCCGACATACTGAAACCAAGATAGTTACACATTCATAGTTTCAGTCACAACCTACCTAAACGAAACACAACGAAGTATTCAACGACCGGCTTTGCGGGCGCTGCCACTCAGTCGACGACACACCTCTGGTGAATCACTGAAGGCATATTCCATAACCAGTGACCATCTGCTGCTCTCCACAATGCCTATGGTGTGAGGAACGTACACATCTGATAAAAGAGTAAGTGTACGTAAATCCGATAAATTTAGACTGTGGAATGTAAACCTCGTGAATTGTTGGAGAAACCGTAGGATGAGATTGAGTCAAGTGGAGCGTGAAGGTTATGTGAGAGAAACAAACGTGTCGTTCACGTGAGTTAATCTAGTCTTGATTTTCATTCCATTATGTTCAGCGGTGATGCTTCCAACAAATTCCGAAATAGGTTTATTGAGATTGTTGAGTTCTAGCGAACGCACTCGAAATCATGGTGTTTTTTGACGATTTCGGGGGACTATGTGTATTGTCAAATTGTATTCTGAGAAGTTTGTATGCTCACATGTACAAACATAAGAGAGATGCACAGCCGCAGATTATTTCCCCGGTTGGAAAAATCTTCCATACATTATGAATAATGCCTGCACTGTCACAACAGGATTCATGTTAAGTTTGCCATAACGATTTTGCAGACAGAATTATCGAACGGAACAGTGGTCGATTTCTCTAAAATGGTAGTTCATTCACCGTGTCTTCTATAACTGTTTGTTCATGCTTCTGGTGTATGTGAGTTTGAAAGTGTTTTGGTTCACAGGAAGCAAACCTTCCATTTGGTTGTTTGTTGCGCTCAAACCTAATAATGGTATGAGGATCACAGTGATGAGATGCAATTTGACAAGCTGGTTTTTGACAGTTTTCGGAATAATTCCGTTTTCAGGTGTGAGTACCTTGGCTATCATGGACAGTATATATTGAGACATTTTTAACTCCGACATAGTGTGTAAGCGTGTTCGTATATTGGACGGGTCAGATCTGGAAAATAGCATTAATTTTCCATGAGATATTGTGATATAATTCTGTAGTTGCTATTATGTAGATGATTCTTGTCAGTGTTCAACTAACAGAATGACTAGCATGTTGTTCTGGTATAAACCCGGTTGAATTTATTTGAGAAATACTGACTAGGTAGGTGTTCAGTGAATCCCGAGTTTCATGACAGATTTAGAAGTTCCTTTGAGGTGAAAATAAGGGGGGAGGAAAATGGCAGGCACGAAGAGGCTGCATTGGTTCATCAGACTCACAAATGATCAGAGAGTTGTTAGATCTGTACGTAGTTACATCCTGAATGCAATGACATTATCAGAGGATTTTATATAATTTATTTACTACTGGTAAACAATCGAGAACATCACACAACCCTTATCAAAATAGGCTGATCGAAAATTTCATGGGATTGTGACACTTGTAACCACGTCAAGCGATATTCTATTCACACAGATCATACAACTCTAACACGTGATGGATTGAAGAACAAACTTATGTTTACCTGGAAACACAGTCATCCCATAATTCTTCATCATTCACAAGACACAATCCTCTAGAACGAATAATTCATCCACAGTCTCCCCGATCACCAGCATTTCATGTACATAAATGACAGTGCTTGAAACACCCTTAAAAGTTTCATCAATTGCTTTCGGAAGAACTACTGAAACAATCTTAACACCAAAGTGGAAATACTCGTAGTGCAACAGATCACTGTGCATACAGATATTTAGAAGCTGTATTGTGAAATCAAAGATATATCTTTGACCGGTGCAACTTACCTAAACGAACAACACAGGTAAGAACCATGAACGCATATTGTGGTAACAGCACCGGATATTCTATTTAAGCCAGTAGAGCGATGGACATCAATTCCTGTTGAACCGTTTGCTTTTCCGATGAGTACATTTGGATCCGCCTTTGAGAGAATGTTCCTCAGCGCAATTTCATTAACTTCATTACGTATGTCGAGATTTCCTTATTTTTGTTTGCAAACGATGTTTCATTTCTGTACAACAACCTGTTGTATCATCTTTGCATGTTGTTCAAATTGAAAAAAGTGACCTTGTAATACAATACAAATTTTGTGCTCGTCGATCTGCTCTTCTCTCCTTTGCACGGTCGTATGACGATACTACACGGATCTATCATCCAACTTTCTAGCTGTGTTGTACTACGAACATCGTCGCATCCCGGATCGCGCTTCAGCAGTCAACGGCAACTCTGTGATATTACCAACTTCCGGATACTAGTAATTTGGAATATTGTGGTGGTCATCTTGAACAATTGTGAACACTGTTTCGTCTCATTCGTTCATTTCGTTATTACCGATAGTCTAGCGAGGTACACTCGCATTTACCCAGTCTGTTCAGCAGCTTGTTTTGACCACTACACGTATACTTTAATGGGAAACGAATTTCGATTTCAACTTTCGAATCACCGTTAATCGGCTTAACCACATATTGTCCAAGAATGGAATTTATGCAAACAAAAGTATTATTTTGAGTGTACATGTGAAATACGCAACAACACAAAAACCGCAAATTAACAATGCTAGTAGAAGTGAACAAATAGTAAATTTCAATTCAGATTGCAAACCTGACAACCTCAACTTATTCGTTCACTTCGTCATTTGTGCCCCAACAACGTAAGACATAAGTCTTACTGTGTAATCATTTAATGGAGTCACTGAGACAGTTTTGATTCCGGTCATGTTGATCAGGCGAGCTTAGCACTAATCACGACCGAACGTAGTTCACTGATCAGGTTGTGTCTGCAATGATGGTAACGGGGCTTGGGTCAATAGGGTGGCCAAATGAGTAGGTGGTCGGATCTCATACATTGGTCGCGGCGAGGATATACATTGTCGATGTGCTCAAACAACAGGGAAGCTTGATCTTAATGATTCTTGTCAGGGCGGAATGGATGGATGGCGTACTTGGAAACAAAAGCTGCGATCAACTGTGTATATTGTGCAGATTATACCAAATAATTCACCTCCTTAATGGGAAGATGTTGTCATTTACAGGCAGATATCTTTCATGCAATTGAAAATTATATTGAGCGTTCCTGGGTTAGTTGATATTGGACCATCTCAAACGTTATGGGAAACAGGTAGACTTGAGGTCTTATAAGGGAATGATGATTTCGCGAACCACAGCGAATCACACGGCATACATTTTCGGTGTGTGTAAGAGAATCATTCTCACTATCACAATGCAGCAATTCAAAACAAGTAGGAACTTGTCAATTTTAGGTGTAGTAGAGACTCGGTGAATCCCACATATATGCTTTCTGATGATACCTCACAGCATACGTCAATGAAAATTTAAAGCTAACCAATATTAATTCCAAATCAGTGTATTCTAAACCTCAGTTATCATATCTGTTTCCATGTCCACTGAGTTTTCGTCGAAACCAAAAACGTAATTATCATGTTTACCTTAGTTACATTTTCATCCCCACTGTGACAATGTACTTTACAATGCTAACTATCTAGGTAGTAAAAGGCAATACATGTTTCGTTGAGTACGCTCAAGCACACGCCCTCCTTCATTCTACAATGCCATTGCTGAAACATTTCATCGCCATTGGTCACTTCCACTTAACTGTTAACAAACAAGATTTTATTGTGAATATCTCCACTAATTGAACCCATTGTTGACTTTCCGGTTATTTCTCAACGGAATTGATTTTACCTCAGTACCTAATCAATATTGTCCAACTGACCTGAATCATATACCATGATTATTATTATCCATGCATTCATGCATTTAAATGAATTTAGTTCATCACATACGTGTCGCGAAGCGCCCTCCAATTCGGCTGTAGGAAGCATGGATTATTCTGTTAATTTTCGACCTCTTCGCTTTGTGTTGAACTTTATTTATCGTGATCAGGCGAATCGAATTCACTCTGTACAGTCAGGGAGCTAAAACACAACAATTGCTTTTTATCATATTGTCAATTACACCTAATTAGAGAATGCCTCGATTTGGTGCAACTACATTCACGTGTTTAACCCTGAATATCCATTAGATTTTGTAAGAAAGGCTTTGGTGGATAAAACTGGATTAATGGGCCAAATGCAGCAAGATCACTTATTCATCATCAGTTTTGGGTTGCGTGGTCTTATACGGTCCCAGTCGTTTAGAGATATGAACCAATTTGTTAAGACCAGGTGTGACTGACTGTTATAAATTATGACATAGTGCGGTTGTTTGCACCGGTAGTCTCATCCTTCTTCAAATTCACAGTATCAATAATTGAGGTAGTTGAGGTTAGTGTGAGGTCAGCAATTAGATGTGGCATCTACAGCATTGTTGTACAGACGCATGAGTAAAACTTGATTATCGTGTGTAGTGAGCGTTATTGCAACTCCAAACAGACAGGTACATTTAAAAGAAAAATAATAAGCGGATATAATTGCATTTTTGAGTTGTGAAACGATAGTAACCGTGTTACCTAGTGTCAGAGTGCATCACTAACCTGAGGAAGCGATGCATTATTACGGACTCACCCTAGCGCGGACATATTTAAGATTGTCCGCTTGATATTTGGTATTTCGCAGACTTGTTGGATTATAAACCAATGGTGATTTAAGCTTTGACGATCCGGAATTTTAAAAAACCATTGCCGCGAAGTGAATTGCATGACGCTGGGTGTATCCTGAAATATTACAAGTGTTGCGTTTATTTTCAACCTAATTCAGTCATTAAACTAAACATTCCTGGTCAAAAGTATCAGTGTTAGTCAACTATTCAGACGAGCAGTTTGACGCCAAGTTAGCAAAAGTTTTCATCCGCAATTGAATTGTACTTTGATTGGCAAGTAGATTTATTCAGCGTATTCACTTATCCTCTAACAACCCAACCGGCTTGGTTGAGGTGCACTTGTGTGGTGAGAAAAAGCTTACATGCAGAATCACCGGACGTCTGGTTTCTGGTATGTGAGGGCTTAAATGTGTGACTAAATTAAGATGGTTTCTTGATCCTGGTGGGCCCTTAACATGCATAACTAATATCACACTATAATTATCGCAACAGTCAATCGATGAAAATAATCATAGTTTCGGTGACGGCTCGATAGTACAGACTAAATATGGAATAGAGGCCAATAATCACCATTGATTCCTGTATCAGTCCCTCAGGCTGATCCAGGAATCGATTAATGGACATTAGATTGAATGAAGTTGAACGGATGAGTGGTTTGTATGTGTTTGGTAAAGTTGATTCAGCAATAACGTAGGTTGCAAAACAACACTTGCGCAACCTCCAACATGTATTCAGTACACTAGATGGTATGATTTACTCAGTGAGTAATGAGAATTACAATAAAGACAACAACTAGTCAACGTCGATCATCACAAACTGTCCGATTGATTAGCGTTGTTTACGTTGTAGATAGCATGGTAAGTCTATAATGTGTGATCACCGTATTGTTTGTTAAGGCAAGCGTTGCTGGTCACTTCCAAAGCGCTCATGGCGAATGTGTAGACCTGACCGGTGCGCCCAATTATCGACATGATTCGGTTCACCACGTCCACACATAATCTACACTCAATGTCCGAAATCGTATGAGGCTGACACTAGACAGCTTCTCCACCAGATTAACCCCAGCACATGTGTGACCTTGATTTAATTCGGTCATTTTTAACTCGTGATCACCTTCATCATATATGGTTCCCAAAAATGCCGGAGGGAGAATGTCTTCCGGCGAAGACAACCGCAGAATGTATACTCTCATTGGTACAGACACGTATACGGCACTCTGCATCCACTGCCTGAATACTTACCTTGCTGGTAAAACTGTCTTCAGCCTGTCCAACCATTTTATAATACATTGCCGGACACTGGTGACATTGCGATACGTTGGAGAAGTAGACAGCACTAACTCATTCAGATATGTTATAGCCTGTGTGCTTCCTACTGTATCCATGAAAAATTGCACAGACATTCCAACTTCTGAGGAAAACTGTCTCCCAAGGATCTTCTGAATTCTTGTGAATAGCAAATACATCACCACTGTAGATTGTCTCAACCTCTGGCAACCTACTGTCTCACATTAATTACTGTTTACTACGAACTCTTTCAGACCAGAGGGAATGTTTTGGCCGTAATCTGTTTACTGGATGGGTTAGCCCAGGTTCTACTGATAGGCAAGCAATCAACTTGATTTACTGAAAGGGGTCAAGAAATACAGAGTGAGTGTCGTGTTATGCTCTGACTGTGCGTGGAATCATGCTAACTGTCTAGCATTTCTATCAGATTGTAATGGAGTTTCGATAGTTGCGTACCTTTTCATTCGGCAATGAAAGTATATCTCCGAGAAGAGAAGCACAGTGGAAGGGTATGAACTGTGGTGCTTTATCCAGACTGAAAGTCAACGATTAATGCAAAGAATCACTTATGTTTCTCTGGAATATGGATGAATTTTGAGTTTTGGTTGGAATGAACGTAGTGGCCGATATATGAAGATCTGTTGTCTTTCTTGTTGAAATGCTTAATTCAACGTATGTAGTTATTGATAGGTATAGAATAGTATCAGCCATTCTCATATGTACATAACAGTCAGATAACTTCTTGCTCAAATATCATGACATAATTCCACCGAAATATTTACTCGGCTGGCATAGTGATGAACAGTCAGTGCTATCAGGTGTAGCAAGCCTTGACCAATTCCAAAATCAAGCAGGATATTCTCTCTTATGTTCGATCAAGTATTCTGATTGGTGGCAGCGAGCGGTCATTAGAATAGATCTGATTTCAAGCAGTATCCTGCTATGAATTAATCTGAATGAAAACCCTAATAAAATGAGCGTTTCGATGACGAAACATATGATACGCTGGAGAGTTGAGGCTGTGCTCACCAAATGAGCCTGTTCACCCAAATTTTCTATGGTCGTGCACAGTTGAATGGCTAATGTTCACTCAGTGATTTGTCCTGGAAACATGTGGGTTTGAAGCAAAAGAGGGTATGCGGTCACTTTCAATATCAACGCGACAACCATTCCTAAACCTGTAATCGGGCCGTGACCGATGCTTGCTCGTTTGCAGACTAACCACAATAAGGCTGATCGATTTCAGTCTATTAGCGAAAGGAAGTGAAACAGCTGAGTAAGCTGATAACATTCGAGTTTTCCTGGTGGTTGAGGTCACGATCTGGGGTTGTTTTTGAGGAAAATACACAATC
This sequence comes from Paragonimus heterotremus, assembly GCA_013368495.1. Lineage (NCBI taxonomy): Eukaryota > Metazoa > Platyhelminthes > Trematoda > Plagiorchiida > Troglotrematidae > Paragonimus > Paragonimus heterotremus. The sequence goes on along the minus strand of LUCH01000960.1, from coordinate 60,750 downwards.
CACATGGTTTCACAAACTAGAAGCAGATGTGACAGAATAGGTTTTCATTGAAGGGCTTGAGGAGCCAAAATCTAGTGTCTGTGGCGTTTGGTCTGTAATGACAGCAAACCGAATCTCACATCTCTTCTCCCTTCTTAATCTGATCATATTGTGGTTTGGCCACTTTATTTATCGACTGAATGAAGAATTATCTTCTTCTTGAATAGGTCATTCTACCTGGCAAATCTAACAAAATATCCAGGTATTGTGGAACTGAAACATAGTCTGGATTGAACAGTATACTTGTGAAATTGTGTTATTACCTGAAACGGATCGTGAGGAATCACCACCTGTCACATGCAACCAGTTTCTGGTGATCAGATGAACCGAAACACATAAGACCGAACCTATGTAACAGTCACTGGTAACAAAGGTCGATGACGTTCACGCGCTATTTATGTTAATGAGCCATTCAACATTACTGGTGATCTCGATGCTCTTGGTTCATTGTGGTTCACCCTGCAGTAGATGTCGTTTTATCAACCGACGCAGAAGCCAAAGGATAGTGTTGACGTGTTTCCCGCGCATGTTTGTCAATCCACACCTGATTGCCAATAAACTGTAATCCGCTCAATTCAATCAGAAGACACACTGCTAATCTAATATTTGATTGCTGTTAGTTAACAGGGTCGAACTGTTATTTCAGGTTGTTATTTCGTCCACCTTGTATACACCTTGATCAACCCTCGTCAACGATAAATTTTACTTAAGAGCCCCAAGTATTTTCTGCAGGACCACCGACTGAAGCCATGCATATGATGAACAACGTATTGGTTTATATAAAGATGGTGGCGGTTGGGTTTCTAACCTTATGATGACTGGTGTTATACATGCCTGTGAATTCGAATGTCTACAGCAGAACGATGTGTTCTCTGACTATAGTGAAGTATAACATGGCTAGGGTGAGTGATTTGTTTAGACCTGATGGAAACTCGCTACCCATCCTCACGACAGTCGTCAGAACCATTGAGCGGTATGAACATCAGTCATGTTTGTTGCGGATAGATACTCAACTCTATAGTTTGTGGCATTCGATGCAAAAGAACAGCGTGCATGGAAGAAACCTAACACAGGAGCCTTCTCATCTTTCAACACCATGATGAGCGTCAGTCGTGTAGTTTGTTAGAGTTGGAAGAGCACCGGCAGAACATCCATCATGGTGTTGGGATGAGAATCGAATAGCGGACAAATACAAACGTGTATTCCAACGATCAACCAATATCTTGTGAAAGCAACGTACTAACATTGAAGCCACGGAGACAAGTTTCAGTTTGCTAAGGGAAGAATGGTTATTTACTTTTGGAACAAGTGTGATGCAGGAGCGGCACAGATACTTTGGCCAAATTTCATTTAGCAGGAAGAGGTTGGGATATCCAGCCAAGTTATCAGGTTTCATATGTTTCAAAACTAGAAAATCACTGCACTAGCATTTTGTCCACAGTGGGACCTCAATATATACTTTCCTGCCTACGGGGGAAGCATTGGAGTTGGACAATCCAAGTCATCATCCTTTCCTATAGATTTCCTACTCTCCGCCTCTTTCAATCCACAATTCACAAATGTTTCCAATGTGATTGTGAAGCATGCCGGATATATGAGCTATCCACGTCACACGCACACGGTGTTATACGAAATCACTCCTTTACAAATCCAATTATCGTGTTTGTATTCGCATGTCCAATTACCACCGTTGTGTACTTACCATGATATCGGCAGTAATACTATGTCGCATCTGTGAAGAAACGGCTGTTGCACCATGAACTTACTAATAGCATATCAGAATACGTTCCCTCATAATTACGAAATATATCGCTAAGATCAAACAGTTTGTGTTTACATTTTCAAACTGACAGTTAATTAACAGTAAAATTCGTTTCGTCCTAAGGGGAGGACTAGTGTAAAGAGAGACTGTGTATTAACGTAACAGTTCTGAGGGAAAACGTTTGCATTTTCAGCACGAAATTTCGGCTTAGACTGTTTGTTTTACCCCGCATTTAGCAGTACATTTCCTACGGTCATCTTTCATTCCGGATCAATTTTACATTACTATATGCCCGATGATGAAAAGTCTGAAGAAACGTTTATCGCAGAAGCAATTCCGAATCAATTCCTAAACGAAGTGTAAGCATCAGTTCGTTGCAAACCCTTGGCCAGTCCCATTAATACGAAGAAAACAGGAAGTGAATTAGTAAAGCGAACAGAATCAGCAAGTTTAAGTTTTACATTCGAAGAATGAATGAACACGACCATGACTGTAGGAATAGAAATCGCGATTCGCTGACATTCAGTTAACGAGGATTCAAGTAAACGTGAAGGCTTACCGTTTGTCTGCTAACGAATTACCTGCTTGTATAAATATCCACTGAACTCAATCTGGAAATTGTTCAGCAAACCTGGCTTCAAATCGGTACTCAGTTTCTTTATTATGGGCTGCTCCATATTCGCATTTTCACTAGTAGATTACAGTTGATTTGATGAACTGAGACCTTGACTTCTTGACAGGAAACGAGAGGATCTGAGCAACTCGGCGTACGACTACTGCAAACCAAAAGCAAACATGTGTACAACAGCTGATCGAAACCGTAGGCCAACTGATTAACGTGTTATCCAATGTGAACGCAATTCTATATCCAAAGCTTTCTTGTGAACTGAGGTAAATGCATCCACCAATCTCATTCTTTAATTGGTGGGCAGAAAATTAACTCTGTGTGTAACGATGATACGTTGTTAGTAGCAAGTAAATTGATTTCAGCATTTGACCATTTTTAACACGAACTAAAAACCTCTCATAATTGATTGTGTCTAACCCATTCTGGCGGACAATACATTCAACCTCTTCCGAAAAGTAGCACAAGACTCAAGTTTTATTGTGGTTAGAAATCGTCGGTATTGCACATCATTGTCACGGTGAACATCAGAGCTCCGATCGTTTATTCGTAAGACACCCTTCATGACCACTGCGCTAACTTCAAACAAGACATGACTGACCTAACAGACTAAAACACACTTCATAATTAGTTATCGGTTTCGAATATCCCACATTCCAGTAATTTACAATAAACACCCAAAAGAATGAGATGAATCCACTCAAACAAAATTCATGCAATGTCCATTTTCTGTCTGCATTATGCGAAGTAGGAAAACAGGAATATTTGAATCAAGAAGTTAATCAACCTAGTCAAGAACGGATCAGTGAGTGCAGCCACTTTGGGTGTAAATGGTAAATTAGTTGAGTTTTAAGGATAGAAAACGGTGACTGATTATGCTTTTAACTAAGTGAACAGGTAGTTGATAGGAAGGAGATTTCCCTTTGCTCATTTATGCCCGAATGATTTCCGTCTGAGCAAAACAAAACGTTCGTGGTGAAAACAAATGAAACACAATGGACGAATTTTGTTTTCATCAAAGTGTACACATGGCGCTATCAACACTTCCAAAGCGAGTAACTTCTAGACTTAGACAATTGAAAACAATAACATGAAACGATACAATAATATTTTCTTATTCCTTCACGTGACTGTCCACGCGATCCTCCTCCACACTTGGTATTCTCTCGTACTTCTATTCTGACGATAACTTCTGCTATCTTTGTCTGTGCTATGAATGATCCAGCGTACAACAAATCACGAGCTTCAGTATACATTGAAATCTATGTAACACCTTCAGTTTCATTGTGATCTTGGTATTTTCCTTTTGTCTACTGTCATTAACACAATGTGTCTCAAACGTCTCGTCAGCGATATATAATCAGCATGATGGACGAAAAGTGGCGTTGCAGTTTTTTTGACATATCGGATACCATACCGCCAAGTCCTGACAGTCTATAACCTTTTGGATGACAGATTCGGTTAGTAAGGTAGTCTTACGTTCATGCATCAAACTCGTGTGTGTATTCTCATTTTGTCTATGTCGAACACGACAGTACAACTGAGTAATTTTTATTCCTCACGAGTATCAAGTGCAACCGCACCAAAATTATGTTTACAATTCAGATAAAACTGCTATGATCAGCCTATGAGAGATTCTTGTCTGTTACTATCCACCAGAAACGCGAATGCAACTGATGTAAGAAGTGCAGTCACTGTTGGACAATTCCACAATGCCAACGGCAGCCACTAATGAAAATATATGCGCATAATAAATTTGTCTATCGCACTCATTCAGGACCTATTACACCGAGCCAGTTATACCGTTTATCTTGGTCGTTTGGCCTACTGGATCAATTTGTTGCACGAATGCAGGTAATCGAAATTATCATATGTGAACGCTCAACCACTTTCGCTTGTGAGTAATGATCAGGTTGCCTGATCGCCTCGAGAGGAGACACAGTTATTGTCTGTTAGCTCCAACTGATGACCCCTTGACGAGGACTTCTCTCCAAGTTGAAATTACAGAAACCATTGACCTGTTTAGCGGTATTTGATTATTGATGAGTAATCAAGTGACCGACCAGAAAGTCTATGGGAATGCGACAGCTGCGGTCAATTGTGGGTGCTGTTCAACCTATATATCGATTAGCAATGTTACATATCCTCTCACAAATTATGCATGATTGGCATAGCTATTGTCGGTACGTGCCGTCAATGGTTCGCATGTCGATTTATATTAACCGTTGAACTGTACTTCTTCGGAGATTGCTTAACACTGAAAAACCCGCTGAAATAGCTGAATGTGAGGGACGCCAGCAGACTGGATGGTGTAACGCTAGGGACATACTGCCAGCCGGTCAGTAGTAACCACATATACGGTTATCGTTCATATGACAGGTTAGATGTCGAAATGGCTCACTGTGTAACTCACCTCTTCGGCGCTGTCTTCAACTATGCTTCCCTACACTATCGGCACACTCGTGTCAGATACACTTACGCATATAAAAATATACGTATATAGAGGTGGGTATATAAGATATGGGCATGTAATATGGGGGGATTGACCTATTAAATGGATCGATTTCCAGGGGTTGAGGAACGCTGACCGGTATAACGAATTCAATTATTTATAACCGCCTCTTCATCAATGCATAATCACATCGTTCATGGATACTTGTTCCGTGGGAATATTACCACACGATAAAAAACTGAAATAACTGAGATAATTTGTGAAAATTAGGCTAACAGAATGAGTATCACAACGACGGGGAGGTAGTTATGAAGTCATATTTTGTGTAAACACAACAATTAGCAGCTCATTGAAATGGATGATTTCATCAGTCTACAGTGATAGAGTCCATACGCCCGCAGTTGAACCACGGACACGCTGTTCATGAGGCAACCCTGTTTACCACTGCGCCATTGACCTCACGTCGGATCAAGTCCCGGCGGCACTGGCGATGATATGCACTACTGAGGAGCTCTAATTGGAGCGAAACTCGAGTCTAGTGCCTCTGCTGTTCGAAAGGGGCCGACTGGAAAGCCTATGGGGATGCGACAGCTGCGATCAATTGTGGGTGGTGTTCAATCTAAATAAAAACAAAACCTCCTACTGCTCATCAGTAAAGTAGAATGTGTTTAATATTATGACCGCCCAAAACGTCAGATGAGAACGAGTGTATTCCGATCTGCACGCACTGTGATTGTAGATTGGAGTACACCATCGCACGTCCAGACGACCATCAAAACAACTGTCTGAATACAATGTAACAGGTTCGTTTATTTCAACATGCCTACAACATTGTTGTAGAATTTCTTTCCATTTAGGAAACCGAATACCAACCAGCAACATGTGTCTCCTCTTAAGAGTACACAAAGGGTTAACTTGACAGTGTTTTATTTCCTGACATTTTCACGCATATTATTTTCCATTGTATGCGTCACGTTTCAGTTGCGCTGGCAACAAATTCGATATTCATCCTGTGGACTATTTGCAATGAACGATGTTTCATTTAGGAGTCACTCAGGCTGTTCATTTCAGCTGAACAAACTCCAGCCATTCTATCATTCATCAGAGCAAGTGTTTGTTCAAGTAGGTTTATGCTAGCTTCTTCCAGTAACCAACGATGGCACACTGGGTTGATTTGATCATCCAAATTCTATTTCGGAGCCTTCCTTGCTTCGTAACTGTCCACTATTCAATGAGTCACTCGATGCGGATAATATCCTCAAACTGCGAAACTTATCGATTTGTATCGTTGTTAGTCAGACACGGCATTAAGTGTAGACGTCAAGTGTTCCAAACGTCAAATTGTATCAATCTCCACTTAGCTTGCTGTGGGCAATGAATAAACGATCATATATCTGTGTGGAACACGTACCATAATACTCCTCTAGAAAATAACCATTTACACTGAGGTTGGGGACACTGGAGTAAGCTATTCTAGTTTTTCATAGTGTTACTTGGTTTGTGCAGAGATTTATGGCTTAGTGATAAGATGCAGTATGGGTGCCGTGGCCTGAGTAGAAGCGAATATTTATTCTTATTTTATTGTTGTGAACAATGTAGATTTCGCGGTCAAACTTTTATTAGATCACGTGATACCCACGGTAACAGAGGCAACCAAATTTTACGTGTGCTCACCGTTTACCAACCAAATAATGAATAACGCATCCGAGATCAATGAAGATGAACTGACTAGGGAAGCACTGATCGTAGAAGCAATTCTAAACCTAGCGTAATTATTAACGCTTAAACGAAATATAATCGTCAATTCGCCGTAAACATTAGGTGAGTCCTATTAATATGAAAAAACGGGTGGTGAATTCAACAAACGAATAGGATCAACAAGTGCGAGCTTCACACAACAGAAATAAGTTAATGTGTAGGGGGATAAAACCATGACTGTTGGGATGGAAACCGCGCATCGTTGCCAATCAGTGAACATTGCCTCACGTACGAGACTACGAAATGTAATTGTTCAGTGTGTAGCAACAAAACAACAGAACAAGCGTATAGAATCGTAAATGAGAAAAGCCAGCAAGTACAACATTTCTATAAGAACGAAACGAAATTCATGTAATTCCAATGACTGATGAGTAGAGTAGACAAAAAGACCGAGTTTTCTGGAGCAATTTTCGTCTTATACCTTCTGAGGTTCACTGCTGACCAGTTTAATGTACAACATCGTAAGTCAACGTCTACTACCAATTCGCTGACTACTGAAACAACGTCATGTCAGAAACAGCTCTTTTAAATGTGAAATAAGTGAAGAATATTTCTGACTGCAGTCGCATACAACATAGTTTACTACACTCTGTTTCGAATGATGAACAGAACACGAAATGACCGTTAAGTGAGTCACGTAGTGCATCATCAGACGATGCGCGAATGTGAGGCAAATGAAAGCTTTTCCGTTTGTTTACTTGGTACTATAGCCACGCACTGAACTCAATTTTGCAAGTGTTTAGCAACCCGGTTTAAAACTAGTGCTCAGTTTCTTCAACACGGGATGCTCCACATTCACATGTTTACTAGTAGACTACATTTGGTTCGATGAATTGAGAGTTTGGCTTTTTGACAGGGAAGGGGAAGATTCGAACAATTATGTATACGACTACTGGAAACCAAATGCAAACATGTGTACAACAGCTGGTCGCACGAGCAGGTTGTCTGATTAACGTGTTGTTCAATATGAACGCAAATCTATGTCCAACGCTTTCTTGTGATCTGTGGCAAATGCATCAAACACATCACAACCTCAATTTGTACGTAGCAAATTACTTGTGTGCAATAGTGATATAATCTTTGTAGCAAACAAACTGAGACAAAATATACACAAACAGAAATGGTGCGATGTCCATTTGTTGTCTGCTTTATTCAAAGTTGGAAAGTGGAACTGTTTCAATCGAAGTGTTAACTAGGTGTTAGTCAAGACGAGTAGGTGCAACCACTTGGAATGTAATTGGTCGATTGACTGAGTTTCAAGAACACAAGGCACTGATCGATTGTAACTGGTGTGATGAACTAATGTTGTAAGTCAAGAACGCGGATGTCGCAAGGATTATTTATTGAGAAAAGCAACACGTAGGTTACGCGTTTCAACATGACAACAAACAAAAATGTTGATCTGCACACGGCACTGGGCCCAGAACGTCACGATCGCCACAGACGACAATGCTCAATTCCATTACGTTCCTTTACGTATCAAGAACCATTTCATGCGATGATGCACACTGATGTTTCTTCTCGTATTTTTCCTGCGGCCAATTCAATGTCAAAATATATGCTCTGACCCCAGTATTGAATAGAAGTGGTGTGTGTAGTATGGTGCGATCGCTACTCCTCACTACAATAAGTGAGGAAGTAGTTGATGGGGAAGATATTTTCCTTTGTTCACTTATGCCCGAATGATTTACAATGGACAAAACAAAAACCTGTTTTAACGTTCGTGGTCAAAACAAAAAGAACACAATGAACACAGCCGGTAAATTTTATGCAAAGACGGCGCTAACAACGCTTCCCAAACGAGTAACTGCTAGACGTAGAAAATTCTGAGTTGCCAAAACAATTAAAAAATATAAACTCATTACACGAGACAATGGAATGAAAATTGTCTACACTGTCACGCGACTGCCCACATGATCCTCGTTTATAATTGGTATTCTGTCGTACTTCTATTCTGATGATAGCTCCTGGTTAAATGTTTGGATGATGTTATTTTTCTCTGTGCGATGAATGGTCGTTACGAGAAGATTTACTCCGTACAGCAAATCACGAGATTCAGCACAGATTGAAATGGATGTAAAACTTTCTGTTTCATTTTGTTCTCACCATTTTGTTCTTTCTGTCTGCTACCACTAACATAATGTGTCACAAATATTTAATCACTTATAATTGTAAGCCCTCCCTGAAACTAGCTGATTGTCCATTTCACTAATTATTGCGGACAAATTCCCATGAGGCTTCTTCACATTGCTCCCACCAAGATGGGCTTATCGTTTACCAAGACCATAGCATGTTAGTGGTGGAATCCCATCAGCGATACATAGTTAACACGGTAGATTGAAATTGTCACTGCAGTCGCTGCCCCCATGCCTCCACGTCCTGACAGCCTAACACCATTTGGATGGTGACTTCGGTTAGTAAGGTTATCTTACGTTCATAAATCAAACTCGTAGATGTTTTCCTACTTCATCACAGTCAGAGACGGGAATTCAACTTAGTAATATATATTGCTTACGAGCATCAAGTGCAATCGTGCCAAAGTTATGTTTACAATTCAGTCAAAACTGCTATGATCAGCTCATGAATGCTTCTCGTCCATCCGTAACCACCAGAAACAGGAATGTAACTCATGCAAAAGATGTGCTCATTGTTAGACAATCCTGAAATTGCCGCAACCCCAACACTACTGCATGTGTTATAATTTACATATGAAATAAATTTATCTATCGCACTCATTTGCAATCCGCCACACCCAGTAAGTTATATCATTTACTGTGCTCGCTGGGCTATCGCTTGGGTGCAGGTTATCGAAAGTTCACGTATTAAACAAATGTCAGTCATGTGATTTCATTTGCCCATCGGTTGACATGGAGCACCAAATTAGCGTTAGTTCTAGCTGACAGAAGCGTCTTCTCACAAATGAACATGTCGGAGCCTTGAGATGGTTAAAATGTGACCATCAACTGATTATGCTGCAACCAGATAAAGGATCGGTAATAGTCGTGATAAACAGACTTGACTTCGTCATTTAGGTGTAGCCTATTCTGAATGATACGTGGAGAGTCGAAGAATGAGAAAGACTGGACTACTCGGTAGAAGTGGAGCAGATTCTCAGCAGAATACAGCAAATACTATTTGGATATAACCTCATCAGTATGGACCGTGAGGATCAAAACAGTCTACCATTTCTTGATATATGCATTAGGAGAAATTTAGATGGCCCAATTCGACAAGGTGTCCATCGCAACTGCAATAAGACAGATTAGTACTTGCATCTTCTACGGTTCGGTGCACAAATTATTTGATCGAGCCAGACTTATTTACACTAAGGATGCGGTTTACGGAGAGTTGGCCTTGTTGACGACCAGCCTACAGCTGAATCATTGCTCTAAACCGTTCACTAACATATTAAAACAACAATTTGGTATAGCCAGTTGACACGACAGTTCGTCCACAAAGCTTGTTGACATTGAACGTCAAGTTATTTTCTATAGAACAATGATTTATGCAGTTCTGATCGTTTTGTAATGTCACCACATTTCTCGTGCAATCTATGATTTGCCAGAGCTTCATGTCATCAGCATAAAGCGAAGTCGGCGACTAGAATGTACTGGGTAGTACAAGAACAGAGGGAATGAGTAACAGAGCTCTTAAGATTGATCTTCGTGTAACGTCGCTGTAGGTTGCGGACCACTGTGACAACTATCCGTTCATTTTGATGCTGAACGTACGGTCAGTTGTATAATCCTCTATCCAGGTGAATAAGCGGTCATGAAATACAGATATGGTTCATGAGAACCAAACGAGGTTGATGGTCTGGTCTTGTGTGAATACGCCTGACCAAAATGAGTCTATTGGTGACAAAACGATGTAGTCGAGTTCAGTAAATTCAGTAGGCATCATGCCTAACTGACGAGGGAATTTATAATAATGCTGGCTGAATTGATGCAAAAAAAATCAAATCTTTGTTATTAGTGAGAGTAAAGAGAGAGTGTGTGCATCTTGTAGTGCGAATAAGCGATATTCAGCAAATGCGCTGTTGCAAGTTTGAAAAATTTTCTCAAAAAATAGAAGTATGTAGGTTCATAAGTTACTACAGAATGGGATAAGGTCTCATGGGATAAGTTCGTGTCTGAATGTTGAACGACTATGGGTATAGAAAAAATTCAGAAGAACAATAAGAATGAGTGGAATTCGATGAAAGTTAAATCCAGTAATGGTGCTGTCTGCACCCATTTCACTCATCTCTGGGTGAAACGGCATTCAGTCAGATATGCGGAGTCAACGAGCTGTGATACTTGGATAGAATAACGGTTGGGGAGTTTTTGTAGTATCCACTATCTCTCACGTATGTGCCGATCGAGCAATGTTTGAACATTCTCAACTGATTCAGCCGTGACCACAGAGCCGTTGGACGATGCTTTCCAATGTAGACCGATCCTAACTGTGAATCAGTTCTGTCTGCAAAATAACATGTCTGTTCCACTACCCAGAATCAGCGAGTAATCGTGATGACAACAGTTGTCACAAGGACTTAGGCCGATCGTGAAGGCCGGAGAAGTGCATGATCATGGCAATGGTAAAGGACATTCACAAGTGAACTTTGCTAGTGATCTGGTCACGCAATATCTTCGGGGCGCTCGCGATTTGGCCGACAAATTCAGACGTAAAAATGAGCCCATTTCTTTGCAATGATCCACGTTCTCTCCACAGTAAAACCACAGGCGGAGATTGTCTGAACTCAGGTTTTCATTGGTTGGTGTAAATTTATGTAACAATTCTGATAAAACAATGTTCACTCCATTTGAAACCGGATAGCTATCGGGACTCACTTACGAACTAACTTCGTGCAATATTGTTGATTTACATTGGAGTCAGTGACGAGGAGATGTAATTTTTTGACCGGTTACGGACACAGCTACTTCGGTAGTTCGGTCGGGATTACTCACACTTGTCGACGCCACGCTTCGTTTCTGCCCTGACCGCAATGTCACTGACCTAACACATACCTGGGCGTCGAAATCTGTAGTCCACACTAAATGGCTTAACCAACGGACACGTCCGCCAACCGAGTCTGTCGGATGGGTGGGTGTGCACAACACACCGCTGAAACCACAGCCAGATTATCTGATTTTGCGTGGGGGCAGGGTGTACGCGCATCTGTGGTCGAGCAACACAGTCGCACACTCACGAAGTCCACTTTTGTCTTGCAGTCAGAGAATGCGGGATAGCTGGACATCCAACGGGAACGCCGATCTTCTGGATATGGCAAACAGTAAACTGAGTGAATTAAGTCTGAGGATTGCTGATGTTTAGCACGATGGACTTTGATGGTTCCGTCCACAGTGGAACTAATCACAACCAGGTTAGCACGGAATGCTCGAACAGTAATTGAGTCCGAAATATACGTGCAGCTTGTGGAGTGTTTACTACGTTTGCTGAACTACTACATCACCCCAACTTATTCCCTAACCAACACAACACAGGATAAATGTTTTATCATAGGAAAAATTATTGCGCAATGCAATAATGAATGCAACATTGACACTGCTAATAGTTGGGGGTAATAGACCACTGCATATTCTAAATTTATGAAACAGAAACGCAAGAATCTCGTTGTAATGAGAATCACCGCGTAAGTTGAGACGGTATGCTTCTGCTGAATATTGAGTAAGTGGCATAAGGAAGATATTTCGCCGACGCTGTCGTGTGTTTCGAACAGATTTCTCTCATGCCGAATCATCTTCGTCTTCACTGCGTTCCATCCTGCGGACAATTAGTGAAGGGTTGGAGATTAGGCGATGCAATTATTGCTTCGGATACCCGTCATGACACGTTGGAATGTTGAAGTTTGTATGTATATATGTCCTTCCTGCGAATTCGCTTCTCACAATGCCAGAATATGGTGAGAATTGGCTGTCATTCCGCGGTTATTCTGCTCAAGATCATCTAGTTAGGATGATTCAACGGTTTTGACGAGTATTTTTGTGACTTCCAGCGAATTTTCATTATTTATGAACAAGCCTACACCACTAAAATACGCAACTAAGGGATGAACTGAAAAGTGAGACAGTGATTATACACTGATTTGGAGGTTGTTGTGAATAATTGAACTCGTTATCCCAGTCAGAATTCCTCACCCACAGAAGACGGTCCATTTGAACCTCAATCCCCGTCATATTAGGCGTTGAT
>LUCH01000960.1:0-47782 GCA_013368495.1 Paragonimus heterotremus | reverse complement strand
ATAAGCTGGATAATGAGCCAATTTGACAGTTAACTTGCCATATGAACAATAATTATATTGATGGTTATTATTGACCGGCCAGCAATCTACCCTTAGTCGTGTGTGCATGGTTGACGCTATCCTGTCGCTATCCTGTGAGTGTCAGGCAGCCATAGCTGATTGACAATGTTTTGAGCTTTAAGTCAATCACGGCATCTGTCGCAGCGAAGAAATTGGCTCCAAGGATTGTTTGCCTGTTTTCTGGGGACACAATGAAACAATGTTTTACGTTATGGCTGACGATACGCACCCTACATTCCTCCACACCGTCAACCAGTAAACTATGACCTCCAACTGTCCTGATCACCATGGATGTCGGTTCTACGTTCTGCTTCTCTGCACGAACAATCAACAAAATAGCCGCCCCTGTATCGATCAAGCACTGTTCTATCTCTCCGTCCATTTCAAACATTGTATGCACAGCCCACTCTCAATCGCTCCCATTACTAGTTGACCCGCCCAAAAAAGAGAAAAATCACGAAACACTTTAATTTTAGACCTCTCAAACCACCGCGTTAGGCAATCCTTCTTTCAATGTCGTTTTTCCTCACGGATGAAGCAGCTTCCGAGTCAGTCGTTCTTACGTGACGTTGTTCTCAAGGCAGCTACATCCATTGCGAGTTGCTCCCCTGTCTTCTGCAATTCTTTCAGTATCCCCATGTCCGTATTTCCGTTCGCATCCATTGGGGTCAAGGACATAACTCCCAACTCCTGCGTCAACCTGCAAGTTGATCAAGGGCCATCCTCCGGGGGACATATTTAGTTTGAACTTGGTCGCGAACCGCCATCGGGAGACTTTCAGCAAACTGCTCCGTTAACAACTGCCGTCGTAACTTTTGATCCAATCCTGGTAGTGCCCTGTCCAGTAAACTATGCAGAGTGGCAGTGAACATGAATGGATTCGCTCCTTGTCCAAGCCTGGTCGTTATGAACTTCCGAATGGTCTACTGGCGGTCGGCCGTGTTGTTGAAGGCATCCACCAGCGCCTTTGTCCCAGTGACCCACTCCATTCTTGCAGGGCCTCTTCGCGCTGCATCCAGCACCGTCTTTACCCTGCTCTCCACCAGCTTCCTCATTAGCATCCAACCCGCCCGAAGTATAATCCACAATCTCTTGATAATTGTGCATGAGCGGTTCCCAGACGGTTTCATAGATATTTTGGACGCATGTAGGTTTGGTGGCCAACCACAAGCAGATTCACAATTTCAACAACTATACATAGGAACTATTACGGTTGATGTAGGAAAACTACATATCACCCCACACCTTCACTAAATGATATAAATTTCCACTAACACCATGACACTTGAACAGAGTTCGCGGGTTCTATTTCCTTTTGTCAATATTGTGGATAAAATGTAACTTTCCTGTTGGTCGCCAGAGTTCAGGTTATGTTGAGGACGTTGATGCAAATGATAGGCAAATGAAGTGCGGCAGTCGTTCGAAGTGCATATATATGTAACATTTTGTGCTTAGGAAACATTTTATCATTTTGATTGTTGGGTTTCATTTTACTAAGTAAAGCCCTCACATTGCACGTTGTTATTGACGTGCATTGCATCGTGCGTCCGATTTTCGAAACACACTTGTAGAGTGCACACCATACAGAGAGTCAAGTGCACTCAACTGGAAATTGGTTTGAGATAGCACGTTTTAAACTTCAGGCAGCGATTATGACTATTTACTCGATATTTTAACACACATCAGATAGATTTGTTCGAAATGGTAGTCTGAATTGTAGTCAGTAAATTTGTAAACTCAGTAGATTGCAAAAAATCCCCCAGATTGATTCGTTTAAGTAAAGTATAATGTGTTGAATTTTATGAACGCCGAAGACGTTAGATGAGAATGAGTTTATTCCGATCTACACACACTGTGGTTGTAGATTAGAGTACATTATCGCACGTCTTATGTATATACACTCAGTTGGAATAAATCAGTCGTTTGTTGTCAATTGAAACACGTTTCTGAGGTGTCGTTATGAATTTAGAGTGGTTCGGGTGAAGATTGTGTACAGTTGTTGTCTCAGAAACAAGCAGCGAATTGTTGGATAGTTGAGTCCGCCAACTATGTCTCATCAACATCCAACGCGCCCAGATATGCAGCTTCACCAACTTGTCCTGGCCTCCCAGAGTTCATGAGTGATGCATCAGCTTTTGTCCGACAGCATGCAAGGAACGCTGTTGAACTTCTGAATGGATTGCACATTATAGAGTGGTAAAATGTTATTGAGCATGTTTTGGCGATCAAAAAGTAATTTAGGAAGGCAGCATTAGTAACAGTAACTTGAACTTCTACCTCTTCAGTAGGTAAGCAGAAATGCGATGTTTATTATTTGATGCGACGTACTCAACAATAGTAGTGGGGACAGTAAAAATGTTCATGTCTATGCTTTCTGATTACCTTGGAGTTGAGTGTATTTTGTGTCATATATTGAAGTTGGTTGTGGATCTACTGATATTGTTGTATCGGTAGGGGTATTGCTACCATATATTCATTTATAGTGCAGTTTTTATCAGATGGTTCTCACCAGATCAAGTTTGAAAACCTGCGACTCATCGCACACGGGCTACATGACTTTCGCAAGGGAAACTCATGTATCTGGGTATCAATGATTGCTGGTGACGTTTGGACGAATGATGCAGACGCAGGGTTGTTTGTAAACGTGGATTATCTTGATTTTTCCAAAGCTTCCTTTACAACGGCATTCATGAGTGCTTACTCACCTGGTTAGGGGATTATACGACTGAACCTAGATTCAACGTGAACAGGAACAGACAGTTGTCGCAGTCAATTTCCATTTGTTCTGATTTGGAAATAAAAATTGGTTTTGTTTACAACATGTCAACAAGCACTGTCACAAATTCTCTTATAAATTAGGTATAGTTCCTACTGAATTTAATCGACTAGATTACAACATTTTGTCACCAGTAGACTCATCTTGGACAGGTGAATTTACACAAGACCAAACTTTCAACATCGTCCAGCCGCCATGAACCGCAACGGTGTTTGCTGTTCTTTCCCGTTGTATACAGCATTGAGAAAGCCGTGTAACCTCTGTCCATTCAAATCTCGAAGTGACACGTAGGGAATGTTCATCTGGAGAGATTGGAAAGATGGAAAGCATATTCCACGTCACAGATATTTTCATCAGGACGCAGACCAATCGAAATCGTTTCGTGAACGTAGCCTTAATGTGTTGCATGTTTATCGGAACCTAGTCTCCCAGAGATGGTGTATCTTCCCAACGGTTTCAACAACTTGATTTAAAGAATCAAATCCACTTTCGAGAATAATGGATACCAACACATTGAGAAACCTAATCCTATCAGCAGATGCGAAGTTCACCATCTCAGAAAATATCACTTGAGATCACAACAGAACATCAGGAATTGTTGTCCGGGTTGGCAATTCCTAATTTTCTGCACAGTCAATCAAGAGTTCGATTAGCATACATATTGTCAACGCGTGATGTCACTGTCTCGCACGTCGATTTATATTAACGGTTGAATTGTACTTCCTTGGAACTTGATCAACAGTGCGCAAGCCTCTAAGATATTTGAATTTGAGGGAAGAAATCAGGCTGGATGGATTAACAGTAAGGGTAGATTGCTGGCCGGTCAATAATAACCATCAATATAATTATTGTTCATATGGCAAGTTAACTGTCAAATTGGCTCATTATCCAGCTTATCCCATAGGCATTATCTTCAACTATGTTCCGCTACACTACCAGCGTAATTGTATCAAATACACTAATGTACGTAGACATATAATGAGATGAATAAATATATAAGGTATCAACGCCTAATATGACGGGGATTGAGGTTCAAATGGACCGTCTTCTGTGGGTGAGGAATTCTGACTGGGATAACGAGTTCAATTATTCACAACTGCCTGTGCATGAGTGAATAATCACATTGTTCATGGATGTTCGGTTTGATAAGATATTACCGCAAGATACAAAACCGGATTACATGAAATAATTTGTGAAATTGAGACTGTGAGAATGTCAACGAGAGAGTGGAATATTCGTAGAATGTTATTTTGTGTGAGCACAACAATTAGCAGTTCATCGAAAAGAATGGTTTCATTAGTCTACAGTAATGAAGTCCATACGCTTGGTTCCTTGATTCAGTCAGTAGTCTGGTTTTGCAAAACGCACCCAGGACCCAGATGATGTTTCCAAGTGGCGTGGTAGACGGGAATCCACGTACAGTGCTAGATAGCAATCTCCGGTCCCACTGTTATAATAGAACGATCGACAGACATCATTGATTTGGCATCTGAATAGAGAAGTCAGAAAGTACACGTTGATTTTATTATCACGATTCGTGAGCAAGTTGAGCCACACTACCAGTTATAAGTCTACAACTGGTCGGAAAGCACTAAAAACAATTTTGAATATGATTCTGTTTTCTTAAAACGTGCTACTACAATGACTCGTAATGTTTCATGAACAGTTTTCGGACATGTTCCTAGACAACCACACACTCGTTCACTTACTTGTGTGAACAGAGGATGGTAGTTAATTTTTCATACAGCTTGAAACAACCCTCATTCGAATTGTCAGGAATAAATGTATTGGAAATCGTCACAGGCCAGTTCGTTTTGTATTGCGTTTCTGTCCATTTATTTGGCTGGGGATATTTCGATATTTCACAGACGAATCGAGAGAATAAACCGCTTTGCTCTGTTTCGAAGCACCGATGGTGATCGCAAGAAATTACACGTCCGATTGTCGACAAACCACTCACAGTCATCAAGTCCAATCCCGTCTTGCAATCAGAACATCCGGGATCACTGACCATCCATCGGGAACGTGGACCTCGCACATCGTGTAGTAAGCTGTGCATTCCGGTTATCATTCGACCCACACCAACCGTGTGATTGATCCATTTCTTTGTGTGTTTCCCGAGCAGAAACATTCGTGTTCCTCGTTTGACACCCTCAGCATGACACTCCGCATGTGCTTCACAATATTCGACCGATCGGTTAAATGGAAGCATACACAGACTACCGTCCACCTCCATAAAGTCCTCTGGACACCGAGACGATGCAATGCAGACGGTGTTAATGAATATTAGCAAGCGACTCACGACGAGTGTTTTGTTTGATCGGCCTAACACGAACCTCCCGTGTCTCATACGGTTTACCATATTGTAACTTATGCACTACTGCGAAGTTAAAATTACAAAACACGATGCCAGTTGTGTTATATAATTTAAGCGTTTTGATAACACGAGATGCACCAATCGTAGGAGTAGTTTAAGTTCAACTCGGCATTGGTAGTTTACAATGTGTGGATTGAAATATCCAATGAATGTCCACTAGTCTCTATTGTTGAATTATCCAAATATTTGCTTTCTGATCCGCAGTGACTTGTCTAGTGCAGGTAAACTTGGTACAACATGGACACGAACCGTGTATATGTATTTTTTCTAATGGGGCCCAGTATCCAATATTGAATGCACATCGATTAGTGCGGGATCTGCTGAAACCTTAGATAAACCATTTGATAGGCGCGTTATATATGGACGCTGAGTTCTACATATATTTCAAATAGGAATTATGTCTTAAACGTATGTGCAACCTCGTTTGCTAAATTACTAGAGATATAACCGAATGTAACGCTTGTTTGTCTACATGTGTTTGGAGAAGAATTTGATGCCTAAGTAGACCTATAACAAAAGTTACGTCACCAACATTGCGTTGATTAAGGTTCATCCTTTTTCGGGTAATCATAGATGACAGTTGTTTGCAAAAACGATGATTTCACGTCCATGACATGAATGAAAGAGGTGTTGTGGAGCATCATTGAAAATGTTTCTTTGAGTAGATTGAAGTTGTATTTATCGGATAAGTTTGTTGGATATGCTGTAATTATGGTCTATAGAGAAATATGTGTTGGATGTGTTCCTGTAATTTTCACAAACGCTTCGAGCATACCGAATTCACGTTGAACACAGGTCGCCAGTTTTAATATATCTATACCACATTCCATCCGAATGAAACCAACAATTTTATGCATCGTCACGAAGTACTCTAACAATCCAAGGGTGAACAGAATTTGACACAAGAAAGAATAGATGAATCCGGTATAGTTAGAATTGAATGTTGTAGGGAGTGGTTTTCAAAACTTCAGATTTCAATTATGGTGACGGCTAGTAATTGAAGTGTATGGTTGTACGGGACGTTCACATATTTCTGGCCTGCACCATATTGCGAACACCGTGTGAACAATTAGTCATTACATTTGCTGTGAACACTAGGTGTACGTCGGTTTCAATAAGTGAGTTGAGGTAGACGACTGTGTCGCAAAAGGAAGTGCGTTTCGATCAAAGAATGCTGGCAACAACTGCCAGGATGTTGTGGCCTCCTCGAATCCATCCTTCATGGGCGATGGGAGGCAACCGCAGTACGTGTAAAATGGAGTCACGGTTTGGCAGACAACTGAACCTGAATGTCCCCAAAAGCAGTGGTCTCCCTCGGCCGCACATATATGTATCGTATGATGTGACGACACGTACTTCGTGTTCGTGCATACAAAAGATGGAGTATATGTTGTCAGCATTTTGCTACCAGCGTGAACTGGTAGCATAGAGAGGAACTTTTGCTGACGCTCATCGTCATGTGTATTTCGCGCAGATTTCTCCCATACTGACTCCCCTTTGTCTTTACGGTATGCCATCCCACCGACATTTAGTATAGAATCGGAGGTTAGACAATGAAATTATTAGTTTGGATATAAGACTTTGGAGAAAGATGATCGGTGAATATAAACGGAAGTATAATAGAAAGTCTTGTTGTTGAAGATATCGAAATTTGTTATTGTGGTTCCTTGAATAATGGCATTTCAGTCCCCATCACAATATCACCAATCAGGTAACTATAGACATTTTATGAAGTATAAATGCTTTGTTGCATCCATAACCCAAGTTGTAGGAAAAAATGTGTGGAAAGACGATATGTCGCAACATTTTTCAAAAATGATTGTTGTTCTGTGCAGGAAATGCGCTGGTTTTGGAAATATCATATGTGTGTGCACAGACAGTGTTTGATCCTAGACGTTTTGTGCATGAGATGTTGCAACGCATGTGAGATGCGACTTACAGCTTCGTTTAAGCCTTAACCGCATCGGTTACTGACCTGCCATATGCCCCAGCGAAAAAATCTGGAGTCTCAGACCAATGGAAGCGTACGCTAACGGATTCGGGTGATCGAATGTGCACAACACACCACTGAAACCTCGTTCACATTGGCTGGCTGCGAATGGGTGCTGGATTTACGTCCATATCCAGTCAAATCGCTCGACCCCGCCGATTCGGGGTAATCTGAAAATTGAGCAGCGCGTTGAATTAGCTCTCATTTATGCCGCCCGAGTTCGATGTGTGGGAGAGACCACCAACGATTAAAATGCGATGCATACGGCTACGCAATAGGTTACCTGTCAATCATTTTGAAGGCTGATAAAAACCCTGTCACAGCGGGTAGTGTTCGTGATCTGCAAAGATGTGGTCGACTGTGCACATCAACACAGTCCACAAGTGCCGTACTAAACGTAAAAGCACAACATAACCTGCCTCGGATTCTATGAGAAAATTGTTAGGTTTTAATCAGTCTGTTGGTTATTTGTGAATCTGTTTTGTTCATGAATGCAGCTTTTCACTATTCATCGGTTGGTGAGTAAACTCTCGTGATGGCACAATCGGTTAAAAAACGTTGATGTTTTTACTTTGTCTATTTGTATTGCTCAACTAGAGATGCGCGTACACCCCGCCCCCATGCAAAACCAGCCAATCTGACTGTGGTTTCAGCGATTTGTTGTGCACGTCCGCTCACCCAACTGTCTCGGTTGGCGGACGTGCCCGTTAGTTAAGCCATTTAGTCTGGAAACCGGATTTGGGCAACAGAGCATATAGTATGCCAGTGACCGGTGTGGTTAGGGCGGAAACGAAGCGTGGTGTCGACAAGTTTGAGTAACCCCGACCGAATTATCTAAATATCAGAGCATGTTCGTAACCGGTCAATAAATTGCATCTTCTCGTAACTGACTCCAATGTAAACCAACAATATTGTCTAACGTTGCATGCACGAAGTTAGTTCGTAAGTGATTCCCGATAGCTATCCGGTTTCAAATGGAGTGAACACCGTTTTATCAAAATGATTGCATAAATTCACACGAATCACTGAACATCTGAGTTCAGACAATTTGCACCTGTAGTTATACTGTGGAGAGAACGTGGATCATTGAAAAGAAATGGGCTCATTTTTACGTCTGAATTTGTCGGCCAAATCGCCAGCGCCCCGAAGATGTTGCGTGACCAGGCGACTAGCAAAGTTCACTTGTGAATGACCTTTACCACTGCCATGATCATGCACTGCTCCGGTCTTCACGATCGGCCTAAGTCCTTGTGACAACTGTTGTTGTCATCCCTACTACACGCCTAGACTCTACTGGCTAAGCTTTTGTTTAGCTCATTCCTCTTGACCTTGCTGTTGCCATCCCCAAATCCTATGAATATGAACGGGTTTGTGATCATGTTGCCTACGGGCTGAGCGACATAAAGAAGCTCTGTTTGAAGGCCAGCCTTTTTCTTGTGTTCATGTGGTAGCTTCGGGTGGATGCGTTGGCTGGGAAGAGACTAACTGACCGCGTATACTCCATCGTTCATTACCACTATCCGTCATGGTGTTATCCACCGTTTCATTGACCGCTATTCCGTTTCGTTCACGCGCTCGTTGGCCGTTGTTCTAATTACGACCGAATTGTATGCAGTGTAACTTTATATAGGTCTTGAATTTTAGATACTTCCATACAGTGTTCAGTCTTCCTGGTTCCCATATCATTCGGGATGGTTAATTTGCAGTTCATCTGAGAAACATGGATCGCCAAATGTTTATGCAAATATCTGGAAAATGTTTGTCCGTAAACATCTCTGCTCACTAGTAAGTTCTGGTGAATTCATTCGAAACAGACTAATGCCATTAAAAATTGATTGAGGCTCGTGCATTCAAATAAGTCTTCCGAACGTCCATTTACGGTGTACGCATTGCCAGAATGTTGGGGGTTGTTAGTTGCTCCAACAAGAATACGGTCATATTCATACGAATTCTCAATTGTTCAGTATTGTGAAAAACATTATAAACTAGTTTTCATTCGAGCCACTCACAGACTGTTAGTTGTGAGTATGAAGTTTTAATGAGAAGATTGGGTTGCACTGAAAATGCTTCTACAGTTTTAGTTTGGTGATGAAACATTACAACCGCTTTTAAGGAAACAACTCATTGTTGTTATTAACTCATTCAATCACTCCTCATGGAGGTGTTCATTGCCATTTTCGAGATAGAACACATTCACAGAATGTTCAATTTTACGACCACACCATGTTCATACTTCATTTCGTTGAAATTTGAATATTGACATATTTGATTTCCGAACACACATTACCACGTTTCTAGCTCCCTTATATTAACGATGTTCGTGGCTTTTCTTCAACTTCGCAGGATTCACGGTGAAGAAAATTAGCACAATATGTGCGGTCATGATGATTAATCCATGAAACGCCAACTCTTAATATACTGACCAAAATTTGAAGTGAAATACTCATTTACTACTAACGTGTTTAGCCTTCTCTCTCATGCATGCGTACATGATAAACAGAATGATCAGGTCGACTGTTTTGCAACAAAATGTGACAGCTAATATTTGTCTATTGAATGGTGAACCGTGTACAAACCTATTAGTATATTTATTGACATTCCAAGAACAGTGCGCAAACTGGACATCCAAGAACGGCTTTTACCAATTTTCTACTGATTTTCCACTGATTCTAACCTCCACAAACTGTCAGATTTTATATTTGTTTCCACACCCGTGCACCATTTCAATCGCAACACGTCGACGAAGCACACTGTGGATAACGGTGAATGTGAAGATTGTTGGTCAAGGACTTCACCAGCCGCAGATTTCACTGACTGTTGTCGGTGTGTTCACCAATACTGGGCTGTTGGACCACTCATTGAAAACCTCATGTAGTCAAATGTGAGTCTTTGTGTCTCAGGGAAAATGCAACATCGCTCAGACATATACCCCCTGATGGGCGTTATGATCACCAAATATTCACTTCCTTAACGGCAAACATCAGTTTGCGAAATTCACCGTCGGTTCAACGATGAAATTCTTTCTCGACTCCTTGAGCTAATGTGGCTACAACTTGCCCAGTGCACAATACATTGAGGAATGTGTTTTTTGAGCTGAGCATCATCCACAATTGATCGCAGCTTCCGCATTCCTACAGATATTCCAGTCGGATCCTTTCGACCAGCAGAACCACTAGACTCGAGTTTCGCTTTAATTAGAACTCTTCAGTAGTGGATATATCATCGCCACTGCCACCGGGACTAGAATCACGACCACGGTGTTCATGAGGCAACCGTGTTTACAACTGCGCTACTGACATCAAATTAGGAACGACCGACTCACCATATGTGAACGCTCAACCACTTTCGCTTGTGAGTAACGATCGGGTTGGTAGAACATTGTTGGTGGAATATTTTACTAACAGCAGACTTTGTTGTCTACAGATTTTTAATCACTGTGCTCCGCGTTTATGTGATTACGGTTTGTCAGTTTGTGCCGATTGTATCCCTAGCTGAGCTCAGGCTATGCGCGACGTCATTCTATGTTGCATCCTTGAATTTTATCACAAATTATGCAATCTGTTGTGAACGAATATGGCTCTATATAAGGCTTTGTATAAGATGTTTATTCCCACTATCTCGTACCATTGCAGTCTGAACTTTTCGAATGAACGTGATACTGAAAACTCATGTCACATGCGTCCAAAATGGTAAGGCCGAAGAGAGTTTTCGGTCGTGAGTGGTCGAACGTATGCAGAAAGTGTGCAAATTCAGCACAATGGCCAAGGTGACCTTCATATGGGCATAATTGTGTTATTGATTATATTACTAACAAAAAGGGAGTAAGCAGTGAATACTGAGAAAGTCCAAACGGATGTTACACTCCACACCTTTCCAATGTGTAACATCATGTGTTTAACCACATAGGTTGATGAGAAACGAACCAGTTATGACCTTGTAATGTATCGGAAAGTACAAGGTCGCCTATGAGTTTACATTGCTGTCTCACGTCTCGTCGATATTGTCTACTAGATGCCCTCACGAAGATGTCTGGCAAAACTCGACATAAATGTGATTGTTTCAGAGTTTGGCTAGTGTTGACATGGCAAATGTGTTCAGTCCTTTGTCCTGTCCAGTTTCGCTCCAACATGACCTGGTCATTCACTGTCCTTTCTGCATAGGAATTCAGGGTCATATGAGCATAGGTCCATCTTCTGATATTCGTGGGCGTCTTGTGTCAACTTAACTCCATTGTTCTCATTGAGATTCTCCGTGAATTGTGGCCAACCGATAGCCGAAGACGCTGTGGACTGTCTAAGGCGAATTTGACACACTGTGCAAAACGATCATCGAGTCATTCCAAAAGGTAGTAGATTTAGTTGGCAATTACAACAAGCGCTCTATCTGGTCGGTCAGTTTAGCCACAACAACAGCCATCGTCAACTCCATCCGACGCATAGTGGTTAGGCGAATCGGAGCCATTCGGGCTTTCTTGATTGTCAGGGAGCAGCGTTTGGTTATGCAATCGTCAGATATCACGAGACAAGCGACTGCGCCATAACCTGTCTCAGAAGCGTCGTTGAAGATATGCAGCTTGAAATCACTACACCGTTCTACTCCGCTAGGTTTATTGAACCTTTGCAAACAAAACTGATCCAAGCGTGATAGTGTAGCTATCCACTTTGGCAACAAAGCTAGTTCTCTGCATTAAATATGATCGCCCTGCTTACATAGTCGCTGAAGTATCCACTGGACAATCTGTGTAACGGGCACAAGGTATCCGAGTGGATCGTGGTTCAAAATACTTAGGAAAGTATGTTCCTTCGAGTGAACGGCTTGTCCATCGGCCAAACATCGAACTTGTAAACGATGTTTGAGGGGTCCCACTTCAACCTTCTAATGCTCCGTCTGCATTGGGTTCACTGAGATTAAATGGTTGTTTTGGGAACCATATGTTACGACTCTGATAGCATTAATACTGGCTTCCGGTCGTTACTTGTTAACTTTGTGAGGTTGAAACCACCTCTCGCCAATAGGGTCTTTGACTGGCTGGCGGAATCTCTAGCTTTATCAACGGTCGTCGCACTGTATATAGAGTCGTCAACGTAGAGATTGGTTTTTATGATCCGCAGAATATCTGCGCCGTAATGGTCGACGTTATCTGAAACGGTTCTCCTCAAAGCCAATGTAGGATAACCGGGGGATGGAGCAGCACCAAAAAAATGAACGCTGTAGATCGAACGGTTTTTTAACATCATAAATGAGTTTGTGATGGCTCAAGTGAGAATACTGGGAGAACGTATTTTTCATCCAAATTTCAATGTTACTTACTTCTGTAGGATATCGCGCAGTCATGCGAGTGAAGAGCTGTAATAACCGAACGGGTGAAGAAAACAGCAGGTTGTGAACTAGCTCGAACCCAGTGCTATCCCCAGTGCAGTAGAAATAGAACCCTAGCATTTCGGGTTGCAAGCGCTTGCTTAGATGACGTTACCCAAAGCAATCATTTAGGGAATATGAGACCGGTGCTAATCATTCCGCGTTCTCCTGGTTCTTGAATCGTGGACGGCTTGCCTGTTTGACAGTCGTCGATTTGATGGCATCAAAGTAATGGGACTATTCCTGATTAGCTGTAGTCTTGATTTGCATTGTTTGATGGTGGTTGTTTTCGTCAATTGAACTACGTTAATTGGGTTGATAGTGTGAGCAGCTCGACCCTTCTCCAGATGCTGGTCAATTGGTGTCTAAATTTTGCACACATGGATGAAACTTGATCTGTCACCTGATGGAATGATAAAAGATGGTTTGATTTTCGCCGAAATTTCCCGTATTGTCACGCCCGCTGCACAGCAGAAGCAACTGGACCATTAAGATCTTTGTGTTTTCAAGAGGCACACCTCTAGTCTCAACGGAGACATGACAAAAATGTCCCCTATTACACGGGTTTATATTACATATGCCTCACCCCTCCCCGATTTTTTCAGTTGGAGGAGTGGATATGCTTTCTAGGAGAACCCCGGCGTATATGTCGAATCGTAACAGGCAATTCTGAAGAAACGTCTCAGTTGCTGCTTCGATGTTAACGTTGGGAAGTTATTGATTGCTGTCAACTTCTCCGGGGGCGACTGCATTTTCCAACTGCTAACCATGTGTCCCAAGCAGATGATTGAACTGCGACCTATTTGGCACGACTTACTACTCAGTTTTAGGCCAGCTGCGTCGATTCGTTGCAACACTACCCGCAGTCTGTCTGCGTGTTCCGACACTGTCTAGGAGAATACAACAATGTCGTCTCCATATACGGTTATCCCTTCCTGACCCTGCGGAATGTGAAGTAAGAGACGTCTGAGAGTAGCTGGGACATTCTAC
This sequence comes from Paragonimus heterotremus, assembly GCA_013368495.1. NCBI lineage: Eukaryota > Metazoa > Platyhelminthes > Trematoda > Plagiorchiida > Troglotrematidae > Paragonimus > Paragonimus heterotremus. The sequence continues at coordinate 34,231 of LUCH01000960.1, read as the reverse complement.
AGACCAATCGGCAACCTAAGGAACTCGTACTGCTGTCCATTCACGTAAAACGCGTTCTTCGCTCTGTCTTTTTGTGCCACTAGTAGTTTCCAGTGACCTGAACGCAACTCTATGAGGGATAGTAATCTAGCTTCGTGCAGGTGTGCAAATATTTTCATTTGGGGCATCGAGAACGCGTCTTTGATCGTCACTCAGTTTAGCTCTCTGAAGTTGACATCAAATCGGTAGGTTCCATCCGCTTTCCTAATCAAGAGGACATGTGACGAAAATTAGCTGCTTGTACATTGCATTATTTCTTTCTCCAGCTGCGTATGCACTTCCGGAATCAACTTTATTGGGATCCGCCGGTATACTGGTCTGCATTCCTCTCTCGGCTGTAAATCTACCGAGTGTTCCATCCAGGTACAATATGCGTACTGATCATTCGCGTTAGTGAACAAGTCAGAGAAACTCATTAGCACACTGCTTGGTGGCTGGAATCAGACACCCTGGCAGGGGTTTCACTGACACGCTGTCCAGTCGGCACTGTTCCTTGGTTTCTTTGCGGTGGAACTTCACGGCATTACCATCAACACGCAACTCGTCCCTCGTCTGGTTTACGCTTGCCTTCAGTCGACGTAGCAGACTGACGTCTATTATCGTCAATTTCACATCGTTTACTACTAACAATGGGTGGCGTAGCATGATACCACCTATCTGGATTTCAACAATCTGAGTCCCAAGTGACTTCAACACTATCCCTCCGACCGCGACTATTTCCCGGTTACCGACTTTAATTGACAATCTTCGCACTTTTCCCGTAATTGATGTCCCCGTCCACGCCCTCGTATCTACTACCGCACTTATTTGTCCACCCTCTATCTGAACCCTTTTTCGTGAACGTCCCCCATCAGCGAAATACAAGAAGGAAAACGTCTGTTAGCGCACTGATGGTCAAAGTGTATCGCCTGGTTACATATGAAGCAAGGATTACGTTAAGGTAGCTCACGTGCTTGTCTAACTTCTCGTCCTCTTGATTCCACATTCGTCTTCAAATTATCCGCAGGACTTGTATGTCATCTGTAGATTCAATTGAAACCCACTTACACTAAGAAGTGGATACTGAGACGAATATCCAAACAATAAACAAGCATTTATCCAAGAGGATATTTTCGTGCCGGAACACGTACCAGACTGAAAATGGTCACTGTTACCATCGGCAACAAAACCAATTGCAATGCATTGATGCCGAATGCGTAAAGTGAGTACAGACTTGATTTGATTGCGGTCCGCGATCACGTTCGGTTTTCAATGTCAGATGCCGCAAGAGGTGAGCCGATTGCTCAAACCATACTTACAATTATGATTCCTGTTCTACTGGGGTGAAATAGCATAGTCGTTCGTTGTCAATTCAAAAATATTGCTGATGAGTTGTCAGTATTGATTCAGAGTGGTTTGAGAGAAGATTATGTACCGAGTACGTCTCACCAACAACGTTTGATGGAGAAGTGAATCATCCAACTTTGTCTCATCATCACCCAGCGTGCCGAGGCATGTACTCCACTACCTCTCAGAAGTTGTGTGTGATTGATTCTTAGACGGGTTCATAGATGTTATGGGCGCATGTAGATTTGCTGGTCAACCACAAGTTTATTAACACTTTCAATAAATGAACATAAGAATTACTAAGGTTGATGTAAGTAAACCACACATCGCCCCATAACCCAACAACGAGGAATTTCATTGGCTAGTTGATGCACATTTTCTCCAGCACCGTGGCATTTCATCAGAGCTCGTGAGTTCTGTTCCCCTTCGTCAATATTGTGGATAAAATGCAACTTTTCTGATGGTCGCCAGAGTTCTCCGTGTTTTGAGAATAACGATGAAGATGATATGCGAAATGACGTTCATCTCATACGCCAGTGAATGAAAGATTACCATGAGATAATCGAAATGTTTGCCACATTTTCACCACAAGTCCGCAGGCAGTTTGTACATGACATGTGTGATTCAGTAACAGTTTATCATTCTGACTGTTGGGTTTCATCCTACTAAGTAAATCTCTCACACTGCCCGTTGTTATTGCAATGCACTGCATAATGCGACCTATTTGCAATTCACACTTGTAGTGCGTATATAGTACCAAGTGATCCAAATCCACTCAACTGAAGATTGATTTGGGATAACGCGTGTTAACCTCGGAGCGGTGGCCCTGACATTTTGCCCAGTACTGTAGACACCTCCTGAGTGAGCTGCTTTGACAGTTAACTTGTCATATGAACAATAACCATATTTGTGACTAGTAGCGATCGGCCATCAGGAGGTTATTACCATAAGCCCGTCCAACCCACTTGCTTGCTTCGCACTCAACTGTTTAGCCGGTTATGCACTGTTTAGCAATTCCTGGAAAAGTGCCGTTCAACGACAGTTCATCGACGTGCGAGGTATTGACCACACTTACGAATGATAAGTCTACCAATTGAGGTGCGTATTGAAAAGTGTCGAAAATGAGTATATTTCAAACATGGCAATAGCTGCTAATGTAGAACTGTGCATCTGTTTTGAGGATTAAGATTAGCAACTCGTTCATATTCATTGTTTGTAAAAGTGCATTCTTTCATTAAAATGGAAACATTGTTATCTCAGCAGTGATGTGAATGCAGGAAACAATGAACTGGTACTGATTGATTTATGTCCGAACACCATTTCATCGCATATTTACAAGTGCACAGTAGAGGCCATTAATATGCAGGTATGAGAAAAGCAAACGAGAAACCAGGGTAGGCAAAGTGTTAGAGTTAAGAATTATTGTCACCACAACGGCATCGACAAACAAACGTAAGTCAGAATATCAGCCTGACTTCTTTCTAGTTTAAATATATGCCGAGAAGAAAATTGGCCCGTTGATGAGGTCAGTATTCTTAAACTACACAACTTATCAGTTTTTGTGTGTTATTTTGACGGTTTAATGAATACAAATGTGAAGTGTACAGAAACACTTGCAAGTTGTGTTTGGAATAGCATGTGTTAACTTTGAAGTAGCAGGTTTGCTTATTTTTCCATCTTTTCCAAACGTATCTGACTAATTTGTTCGAGGTTAACAAGAACCTGAAGTGTAGTCACCAATTTTGCAAACTCAAAAAATTACGAGCAAACCTCCATATAGATTAGTTTTGGATAGATAGAATATGCTTAGCAGTACGACCGTCAAAAGCAAGAGGTGCGAACGAGTTCTGTATTAGAGTGTAGTATCACAGATCGGAACGATTTCCAGATCTATTGTCTGGATGAAATGAAGCGCGTTAGTTTGTTTCAGCTCGCCTGCAAACCAGTTGCAGAATTTCACTTCAATTAGGAAACCGAGTATTAACTGGCAACATGTTTCTCCTCTTACGAATACACCAGCAGATCTCCAAATTATTTTCATTTTCTGACATTCTCACCCATGTGGTCTTCCCATGAGACTTTGATCCGAAATCACATTCGGTCACGACAATGATGTGCACAACTGGCGTACTCTAACAGCCGTGATAGTCGAGTGTGGTAAGTGTCACCAGAAGTCACTGGTCAGAAAGTCTGCCTGAATGCACAAGCTGAGAATAATTTTGATTGATGGTAATCTTTGTCGAATAAATCCACCAGAATTTGTTAGTGAGCACAAGCATTTCTGGATAAATATTTGCCAGATATTTGCACGCACATTTAATAATCCAAGCTTCTCAGACACACTGAATATTAAACGTCGCAAATAATATAGGAACCAGAAACACTCAACTTTTTACGAACATATCTGAACTTCGAGACCTGTAAATGGTTACAGGACATACAATCCAGACGTATAAGTGAGCTTACGTCTTCGCAAAGATACACGGTTTACAATGTATACTAGAACTGGGTATCCCAATTTTTACAGAGAACATATGGAATCCATGTAGAGTCATGGCGTTGTGAGCCAAGAATGCAGACGACACAAGGTATGTTTATTTAGCAAACCAGTACATGTGTTGTGCGCTTCAACATGATTACAAACGGAAAACACTCATCTGCGTGCAACAGTCGTCTCAGAACGTCAAGGTTAACACAGACGCCAATACTCGGTTCCTGGATACACTGAGAATCGTATCATACCATGCTGCATTCTGATATCTCTTCTTGTATTTTTCATCCAGCTACTACAGTGTCAAAATCCATGCTCTTTCCCAACTATTGAGTAGGATTCATGTGAGTAGTATAGTGCAATCGCTCCTCCTCATTACACTCCTTTCTCGTAACGATTCTTCCGTTTGCAAAAAAAACGTTCGGGTTCTCTTTTTTCTATCAACAACATTGACTGCTCAGTCTCAGTAGAAAGAATACCCCTGCAGGGTTTGGGGATGTGCTGTACCAAATTAACTTATATTTACATCATTCATTGCGAATTAGAAAGCATTTGTTAAATGATGCCGCAACACAGACTAGTGGGTATTCATTGGACGATATTTCAAACCACACCTTGTAAACCACCAATACCGAATTGAACAGAAACTACTTCTACAATTGGTGCATCTCATGCTATCAAAACGTTTAAATTGCATAGCACCAATGACGCCATGATTCGGAGTTTTGAATTAGCAGTAGTGTATATGCTCTATTATGGAAGACCGTAGAAAACACAGACGTTTCGTCTCAGGCCGATCAAGGAAAACCTTCGTCTTGAACCACTTTCTAATTTTCATTAACACCGTTTGCATTGCAGTGTCTTGGTGTCCAGCGAATTTCACGGAGGTGACGGAGAATATGTGCATGCTTCCATTTAACCGATCGGTCGAATATTGTGAAGCTCATGCTGAGTGTCATGCTGAGGGTGCCAAACGAGGAATACGAATGTTTCTGCTCGGGAAACACACAAAGAAATGGATCAATCACACGGTTGGTGTGGGTCGTATGATAACCGGAATACACAGCCTACTCCACGATGTGCGAGGTCCACGTCCTCGTTCGATGGTCAGTGATCCCGGATGTTCTGATTGCAAGGTGGAAGTGGACTTCTTGGCTGTGCGCTCTATGCCGACAATTGGGCGCGTAATTTCTTGTGATAATCGGCACTGCTTTGAAAAAATGCAAGTTGAAACATTCTCTCGATTCGTTTGCGAAATGTCACAATATTCTCAGCCAAATAAATGGAGAGAAACGCGATATAAAACGGACTGGCCTGTGAAGATTGCCATTCCATTTATTCCTGGTACTTCTAATGACGGTTGTTTCAAGGTTTATAGAAATTCAACCACCATTCTCTGTTCGCACAAGTAAGTGAACAAGTGTGTGATTGTCTGATAACATATCCGAACATTGCTCATCACATACTACTGATCATTGTGGTAGCATATTCCACACAAACAAAACCACATTCAGAATTATCTATAGTACTTTCAGGCCATTCGCTGAATGATAAAAGGTAGTGTTGTTGAACTTGCTCACAAATCGTGATAATAAGATCAACGTGTGTTTCTTGATTTCTTTATTCAGATGTCAAGTCAGTGATGTCTGTCGATCGTTCTATTACAACAATACAACCGGAGATCGCCATCTCGCATTGTACGTGGATTCCCGTCTACCAAACTACTTGAAAGCGTCATCTGGGTCCTGGGTACGATTTGCAAAACCAGATTACTGAGTGGATCAAGGAGGTTGACGAATGGACTTCCTCAATGCAAACTGATTAAATCAATCATTTCAATGACCTGCTAATTGTTGCGCTGACCCGACTTAACATTCTGAAAATATTTCCCTGTACTTGTCATTCTCACTCTGTTAGCCTCAACGTCACAACTTTTCTCATGTAATCCAATTTTGCATCCAGTGGTAACATTTTCACAGAACAAATACCCATGAACTATGTGACCATAAACTGATGCCGAGGTAGTTGTGAATGAATGAATTCGCTATCCTAGTCATTATTTTCAAATCTGGAAAATCGATGCAATCGTTAAGGAAGCTCAAGCCAAAAAAATCGTAGATATACTTATGCCGGACACGGGCTTTGGGGCCCTCGTTCTAGACAACGATGCATATGTACAGAAGATGTCAGTAATAGATCACAAAACAATGTTTTAGCGAATAGGGGTAGTTGATAACGTCACCGAAAAAGAGGATCGCGTAGGACGGCATCTTCAGCTGCTCTTACAGTTGAGGATTATTGATGGAGTAACGTACGTATCTCTTAAGCCGTGTGGATCGTCGACACCCCAATTTTACAGCCTACCAAAGACGCACAATCGTGGGCTGTTACTTAGGCCAATTTTAGCAATGACAAACTCCCCTTACCATAAATTATCACGCTGGCTAGTCGCTACTTTAACTCCATTAAGACAAAAATTTCAGGTACACTCCATTTAGGATTATTTTGAATTAGTCAGCTACTTGGACAAAATCAATCTTGCTAACTAATTGATGTGCTCTGTAGATGTTCGGTCCCTGTTCACCAGTGTTCCGCTAGAAGAAACGGTTGAATATATTTGTGAGCTTGTTGAAATGGGTCACATTTCGTTGCCACTTCCGACTGACATATTAAGGGAAACTTTGCTGGTCTGTACCGAGAATGTCAGTTTTCGTTTCCTCGAGCAACTCTACCGACAAATAGAAAGAGTAACCAAGGGAAGTCCACTGGATCCTATCTTAGTACACATGATAAAAATTGAGTAACAGCTAGCTGCCGATATAGAAAATTTGCCATATTACAAGCGTTAAGTTGACGACACCTTAATATTCTGTCGATCCTAACAGTTGATAGACAACCTGGTGCAACTTCTAAATAGTTGTCACCCTAACTTGAAGGTTACTTGTGAATTTGAGGTCAACAATTGCTTACCATTTCTAGACATACTCATAAGTCGTCGAAAAGATGACTTGGTTAAAAGAACTGTCTTTAGGAAATCCACGTGGTCCGGTCAATACTTCAACTTTAGCAGCCTCACACCGGCCCAACATAAACGAACGTTAGTGAATACGCTTTTTACACGGGCAAGGCGAATCTGTACGCATGACAGTCTTGAGGTAGAACTAGATCAGGTTACTTCTGTCCTACAGTCGAATGGTTACCCCCAGAAGGTTCATAGATAGGCACAGTAAACAAAATGTACCATCCGAAGAGGTGGTTACTGCAGAAATGTAGAGGGTGATTATATCATGCACCAAACAGCACAACGGTTGAGGAATTTGATTAAGTGAACTTTCACTGCAGCTGAACTCGAAAGTTACCGGTGCCTTCAATCAAAAGAGAACAGCCTATCGGTACCACTTCACATTGTATTTACCACTTTGTATGTAACTGCGGAGAAACTCACATAGGCAGAACCGAGAGATGCCTGAGCTCCAGAATGAAGGAACATCTACCTATATGGGTGCAGAAGTCAGTGTTACCGGAGAGCTGCAATGATGTTGAGGCGCGTAAACAGCCAGCTTCCTCAGTCACAAGCCACACCGTAACCACTGGTCACGTTATCGAGTCCTGTTACGTCATTCTAACCCAAGATTCTTACGGTTTGCCGAAGCAGTCGCAATCAACCAACTCAAGCCAGCTCTTTGCGTTCAGAAACTACTGTTCGTGAACTTGACCCTTCTGTGGACCTAATGACCTATCCTAAACCGCTTATTGATTATCCACCCCTCTAGTTGTTTGCTGTGAAAAACTCACCCGTATTATTGTAAATTCGGTACTGACGAGTCAATACGAAATGCCTGCATCTACCAGTGATTGTGTTCTAACTGCTTTGTTCAAATTATTCAAGGTAACCAATTGTTTAACATTTATTTTTCGTTAATACGTACAGTTTATCTAACACTATTCTGCTGGTTGTTTAGCGAAATGGCTAACTGGTGAGCCACCTCGACATTTAACTTATCGTATGAACAGAAATTATATTTGTCAAGACAGAAAAATTGATGGAACTCAATGTTTTTAACCATATTCGTGATTACTGCTGACCGGCCATCAATACATCTTACTGTTAGTCTATCTGGCCCGCTTGATTTCTTCAGATTCAACTATCTTAGGGGCTGTACATCGTTGTACAATGCCTGAATAATCACAGTTTAACGTTTAACATACATCGATGTGCGAGACTGAGCTATAATAACGGTTTGGAAAACTGTACTGCTAATTGTCTCTCACGTATGTGCCGATCGAGTGATAAGTTCCAGTCCGTTCCAATGTGAATAGACTTTAATTCCGAAGCAGTTCTGTCTACAGAGTAACATGCCCGTTCGATTACTCACTTCCAGCGAATTAACTCTCAAAAGATCTTTATGTACTGGGATAAGATATACCAGTCGATGACCCGAGGTGTAGAATATTTTGTAGGTTAAAATTAGGCCTCCGTTAGGGTGTTTGTAGTTCATCGAAAACTGGCCGAATCCTTCGAGACCTTCCAAGTAAGAGATTATCTTGAGACACATGGATTTTCTAGTATCCGGTCTCTGGACACTGTCAGCATGTGCTAAATCATTTTAACGATGAGGTGACGTGCCTGTATTTTTGTTCCCGAGTGTGGGTGTATTATGCGGGGACCTAGTGGGCGATAGTTCAGGGTGACAGGTTTTTCGTAAATTCTTCTCGAAAAGTTCAGTGATATTTTTGTGTTTTTCATCCGTGGCAACACAATTTATAGACGAGCTCAAACTGTTTGTCACTATAGTTCCTAGGTCTGGTTCGCATGCAGACACGGGCGAGTTTGTGCCGTCCAGCAAATAGTCGATACAATTTTGATGATATGACCCCACTTGTTTACGTTGAGAGGCGAGTTATTTTTTATGGACCACAGATTTGAGGGTTCAAAACCGTTCTTTAAGACCATCACTGTGCGGACACTCTAGCACTTGTCGAAGCTCCGTGTTATTGTCGTAGAGGAGCATCGGCCATCTGACTTTATTCGGTAGTTCAAGAACAAATAGAATGACTCACGGAGGTCTAAGGTTGATCATTTCTTAACTCCTTCGTTGGCTGGGAACGACTCTGACAGCTTTTCGTTCACGATGATGCTGAAGCTACCTTCAGCCAGATGATGATCTAGGTAGGTAAGTGATTGCCCATAAAAGCTGTTACCTTTTGGTTTTCGCAAAAAAAACAATGATCAACCCTGTCGGAGGTTTGGGGAAAAATCAAGATAAACCACGTATACGGCCAGTTATGTCTGCAGCCCTCCTCTGAACGTCGCGAGCATTCTGCACCATCGTGTCGCATGAGCATCCCCTGCGACATCCAGATAGCTGCTCTGTGATAAGTTGGGAAATCTCAACCTTTGTCCGATAAGAATCACCTAGTAATTATTGATGCGGAACTGAAAATTTGTTAGAGATATTCCTTACGGTGGAGGAGTCTTAGTGTGTACACAGTCGACTTCAACGTAGAGCACAAAACACACCCAATGCGAAAACGAGTGAATTGCAACAGATGAACAAATAGTTGCTGGGCCCTGATCAATCAGCATAAGATAAACACTAATACATTATTAACATTATCCGCTGCAGTAATATGTCAGTTTGTGTTTATTAACGAGAAAATGACAACAACGTTTCGCACGTGAATTTCTACATACACATATATGAGGCGACCTGGGATCGGTATTCAACGTCAAAGATCTGAGAGAACGAAAACAAAACGCGTTTACTATCTGTGTCATTTATTTGAGGTGACTTACCTCAAATCTTATACATCTTACTCTTGCATACGTACTCAAAGTTAGAGGTACAAGTTGTTGTTGCCGGTGGCGTTTTATTAAGGTGTATGTTTCGACCGTCAACAAATACTGGTCATTTGTTCAATAGCACTTTACCACTCTGCGATGCAAAAGACTTTCAGTAATTCAACATGACCTTTTATATGGCGACGTTATATTAAGGTATATTTTTCGACCGTCAAATAGTACCGGTCATTCGTTCGATTGCATTTTACCACTCTCTAATTCAACAGCGCTCATTGTGTGCTATCGGACAAAAGCTAAATTATTATCCACAGACATCTGGAGACTGGGATAACTTTGTGAATTTGTAGCCAATCTAGATCAATAATTGCCAATGGACATGTATAACCCCTAACACCCTGACTTGTTTTAACCACACAGTAAATATCAAAGTACGCAGCAAGTCCTGAAGCAGTTAGGAAGATAGAATAGACGTGTTGATGAAGGGGGAACTGTGAGGACGGACAGGCTACCTATGTGAAAATGAAAAGGAATACCAATTACAAACTGGCAGTTTGACAAACGTAATTAATCAATTGTTGGTCTACCGTCCGTTTGCACGATTCTGTTTGTCTGAGGCTGATTTCTTCCTTTCATATTTTTTTGTTTTAGAATTTTATGAAGCAGTGATGAGAACCACTTTGTATATTGCAATTTCTATAATAAGTTGATGTCCCAGTTTGCATTTTAGTGCACAACTTTGAAGTAATCCGATTAGTCTCTGTTGACGAATAATGTTCGGTGTTTACAATACATATTATTAGTATAGTTTCGCCAATATGTTCTGATCAATTAAAAGATCCTTATTTAGACTGGAATAATCAGACACGTATCGTCTTCAAGTGTTGCTGAAATGATCAGTACGAGTATAAGAATTCTCTGTATGCGAACGATGGTTTTCTGTCAAACTTTTTATACTCAACTTTTGTTCATGGGACTCATCGGTTCCGGTCTATATTGTGATCGAACACGGTGATGTTTTCGTTTGTCAATTGTCCCCACAAACAACGTTTGGTTTTATGAGTGCAATGTGCACACCTCTGCATTATTTTGCCATTATACACTGCGAGTACGCCTGTATATTAGCACCCTCCTAATGAGACATTCGTTCCTGAGCCTGCACAATTTCCGTGTGCAAAATATGCATTACCAAAACAAAACACCCGAAATCAACAGACCACATTTTCAACACACGATGTTGACTCGATTGTGTTGATGAGCCGCCTCATCTACAATTCATTGATTAGCAATCATGTGCCTACATGTACTCTGAGACAATTCCCTTTTCCTCATCCGCTCTTGGTATGGTTGGATATCAACCCTAATCTGTTCCGACCTATAAGTGACACGCTTTCTTGGTTATTCATGATAGACACGGTCAATGCAGGGCATAATTCACCGCTAGAGTGGTGACAGGACTTGTGCATTGCAGGCCAGTTGAGACAGCCAGGGGAAAGTGCAAATGAACCATCACAGCGCAACAGCAAAATTGGATTGAAGTCGTGACGCGCACATTCTACAGAAATCATTATTATATTCATTTTCAGAAGTTTAATTTCTAACCACTCTTCCGGAAAGGATTAGGAGAATCTCAATGAAGAATGGATCCATCTCACGGTTACTGAAATCTCCATCAGATATACAGTGTTGTTTCTTGAAATGAACTGATACATTCAGTATTCTCAAATAAACAATGTGAAAGGCTTTTTAACAGGCAAAACTTACCTACTGATGCATGTGACTACTGCAAATTCAACACGGATCTCGATTTTAGATAGTTAAAAATCCCCAGGGTAGTCATCAGAAAACAGCAGTCTAGCGAACAAGCTCGTTTTCGGTTATTCATCATCAGGCTAATTATATAACGATTTATATGAAACAGAGTTGTCAGGGCGAAACGGACAAAAACAAGTAGCTAGTTTGAGTGAGGTCAGACACGTCATCGGCAGACAAGGAAACAACGTTCTGGTACGATTACGTCATCATTATGACGCCACTGGAACCATGACAGTTTGATCGGTCATGGTGTGTGTGGTTGGCCGTGGCAACTTCAATGTCTGAACAAAGCGCTCTTGTGCATACAAAGGTGGATTTCTTAACCGAATTCCAGTCACTTCGTCTGTGGCTAAAATTCCGCACCTGACAGCTTTTGAGTGACTGGCATCGACTCGGTAAATCGGACGGAAACAGGAGTCCAGGTTGACAGTATGATGTGTCTCAACGAGGTATGAAACAATCGCGCTCGTAATTGTCCTGGTGATTCCATTGCTGTTGGGATTATTGACATCTGACAAGGCGGAATTAACATAACTGAGCGGGCGGCGCAAACTGCACGTATCTCTCGTAACTACTACTTGTGTACAAGAGTGAATGTAAATGCCAAACGAGAGATATGTTCAGTGCCCACCTGTGCACCGTGTGTATCCTACAGGTGGAGTGTGATACGATAACAACCTATGGATGTTTGTCAGCGAATGAGTGAAGTGCACTACCAGTTCTACTTAAGCTTTCGAAGTTTGATGTAAGTAAGGATGACACAAATTGACTTGGTTCGATTTAAATCTGGGTCTATATTTTTAGGACAAGCTACATCTCATTCAACCGGGAGGAGCATCATGAAATAACTGCCTCACTCCTGATGTGATCGATTTATGTATACCGGCTAGAACTGGTTGAACTTCGTCCTAACTTCTCCATAAATCACGATCGGTGTTCAAAGAAAAGTGTTCTGATTGCGTACCAAAAATATTCTCCATATCACACCTGTAAAAACGCAGAACACAGACTGTATAGTACACGCGTGCATTTTGACAGCAAATTATAACCACCGCATAAACTCGTTCATTCTTCTAGAGCAACGCACCGTGAATAAACCCCAAACTGGATGACCACCTGAACTTGCATTAATGAGAGATGAATTTGAATCCGGGGACAATTTTATGCTGCATTCTAGATATTTTGTGCAAAACGCGAAAACATTTGACAGTTGTCTTGGAGTTTCTAATGAAGATTTACAGCGAATAAATAAGGACAATGTGACAGTCAGATGGACCACTTACATTGTTCATCACATCATCGTGGGTGATTCCAACAGGCGTAATATAAATACTTGTTCATATATTGATTACTCTTGGCATTTTTAAATGAGTTGCACTTGTGAACCAACTTTGAATCTAACGGATGGGAACCTGAAGTAGAAGCCGTACACTTCAGTGCACTGGGCGCACATTGACGCCAAAAAGGTTTTACTGGTGTTGGGATCGAAGTGACTATGAAATTGGAACGTTGTTTACTAGGAACATATGATTTGACATTGAGTAGGCTGTCTAAGTTAATGTGCACTCAACACTTAGATTATAAACTCCATCAAGTTTCAACCGTGTGTGCTACAGAGTCACTTTCCAGAAGTATAGTGTTATGTGCATGGTTTTCTTTCCGCCCAGACGTTTTGAATGGCGCTTGTTGCATTCATATTTCATGCTGTTTGCGATTTAAATGATAGTGTACACAGCATTTCTGCCAGTTTCAACTTTACTGGACCCATTCTAATTGTTGGCGAACACGTACAGAATTATGTAATTTTGTTTAACAAGACAGTAGTTCTCCTTTATACTTGATCATTCATGCATGTCCTAACCTGCTCACCACCCAAATCACGTAATATACTATTTTATTCCCAGCACTGACTTTGAGGTATTGACCTTGTCATTCAAATGAGTTGTTCGTTGTTCGCGATTTAGTGTAACACTGCAGATTTATAGCAACTCCGTGAATAGATTATAAGTGTTGAATACGGAAGGACCGAAAACTGATGTTTGATACCTTGTATATTTCTAAGCTGATGCATAGAGGTTCATCAGATCCAGGGCATTCATAAGAAAGTGAATGTATAAAAGAGTTTAAAACTGCCCTGGTGATTGTATTCATATTACCACAAATGCCCAGAGGCATAATTCACTTCAAGCGTGATAGCGAACATAACGAAGTCTGTCCTATTATTGCGCTCCTCCAAACTCTTCTTAAGGTGAGTTCTGATCGGCTGAATTCCGTCACCCATCGAACATTTTGAACATCTCATTGCTTACTTCTACTGCCACTGAATATAACACTGTATCAGTCGCTAACTGAAATTCGTTTTCGCAATCTCCTTCAGATTGTACGACTTTCTTTGTGGCGATTTCTCCGTCTATAGTTCAAAGATAGTATGTGAAGAGGCTTCACTTACGACATAAGAATTGAACTCAGCCTTTGTCACTTTGTCTTCTACTGACCGAATAATCGTTAACATGCTGGCAGTTAACGACCCTCCATCTCAGCGATCCCCTTTGACTTGTTTGCATCTCACTATGGCTAAGACTACTAGAAAGCACAAGGTTAGAACATGTTGTGACGTCATAACTGCTCAGGATACGACATACGGCAATAATGCACACCTTCTGCATACCCATACCCTGACGTCGTATCAACAAAATCAACAACTTTTCTGTCCGGTCATCGTTAGCTTTTTTGATGCTCACTCTGTCGGTCAGCTTACCACAGAACAATATTATCTAAGATGTACAAGCTTCTATTATGGTAGAAACTTTGATATAATCTACAAGGATTTATGAACCTACCGATGTTGCAGATACTACTTCATGAGACATGTTATTCCCAACATTTTGGAACATATGCGAAATTTCCTAATACACTACAAACATCCCTATTGCAGTTTATATGAAGAGCAGGAAAATGAAAATCACTCCAGATGGATACGTGCTTAGCTTCAGATCGAGGTGCATAAGATCATGCACAAGCTACAGAATAGCACAGCTCAACTGTCGAGTTACATATGGTGCGAAGTAAAGACAGTGAGTTCGGATTGTTCGTTCACAGTTTAAGTTGAAGCTATGTGAGACAAAATGATGACTTTAAATTGCAAAAAGGCGACTGATGAGGCAGCGAACATGAACTGACCTGAAAGTATCAGAATACACAGCACTGTAAGTCGAAACCTACGAGTATTAAATCAATAGATAGCGATTACATTTCATACTGAGTAAAACATATCAGGACAATCCAGTGATGCCGTTATCTAATGCATATTGGGAGGTACGATAATTCATCTTCGAAAAGATATTTGGGAAGTTACTAGATAGAACTGGTGTTACCGAGGCACTAATGGAAAATTATGTGACAACTATCAGTTTCCCAACCTACATATGAGGAGGTCATCAAAATTTTGACAAAGATGATGCCCACTTAGCGAAATGAACAATTAGACACTTATCAGTAATGGGGGACGGAAAAACCGAATTGAGTTCATTCACTCCAATGGCCACATTCGGGTTTGGAGCTAAGTGATTGTTTGCGAACTGAAGAGTGACAGAAATTATGAGATAATTAGCAGCAAAGAAGTTAAAACGCCCAATGTTACAGCCTGGAGTTTACAGGACCCAGGGTGATTAGCAGTGAAGAGAAAAACGACGATAGGTGGAGTGCAAATAAGGACTAGTAGTGTAGTTTATTTAAGAAAGATAATCATGTTACATCAAGACCTCTCGACAAGTTCGACACTAACAATCCAAATACAATGATCTCCACAAGAATTCAACAAACTTGCATAAAATCCTAAGAAAATACAATGGTTCCACATACTACAACAAGTTCGGTAATTATCAGTGTAAAATATGAGGCAGAGTATCAAGGAGACTATAAGAATTCAGATTATCTTATAAACATTTCAATGATGAAGGCAACAGACCCTGTGTAATTTGAGACACGAAACTCGAATAACAGTTCTGCATTATGTTCCTTCCAAGAAAGATCTGGGCGAGAACATACGCGTAAACGTGATCAATTGTTGGACCGTCTGTCTGAAGTTGGTTCGTAACCAAGAGATTCCAAATGTCACTTTTGAACACGACCGTGTTTCCAGCAATTAGTATCCGTCCTAAACGATCGTACAGACTAGAGATAACGAGCCAACTTTAACTTTGGCTCAAAGTATCTTAGGCCGGACGGTTACGTAGGTTGTTCGTAGTTGCAACCCAATACCGTTGATACATTTTCACTTTCGCGAGTATCTCCATATTTCTAAAAAATTACCATTCGAAACAAGGATTTAACTGAACGGAGGAGTGTAGCCAAATTTTGCATTCTGTACGTTTCATCGTTAGCATTTTCTGGTAACTCACTGTATGGAGATTAAACCCTTTTGAACACCCATCCCGGTTACAACGCAAATGCAGCAACACAATTTCAACAAAATCAGACCTTACAAACTCGGTGATGACCTGCAGCCGGTGAGTTGGTAGTTGTGTGAAAAAGGATCTAATGATTTAAAGCGACTTGCTAAAGTTGGAGTGCTGTGCACAACGTTTCCGGCCCTATCCTCTGTTCAAGAAGATCATCCTGCCAAAAGACCAGCAATTTCGTTGCTGGTCACCAAAATTTCAAAACTAGGGTGGACAGGATTACGGTGTTAACCGACCACACATATAATTTCCACATCGAGCAATCAACCAGACGGAGAGCGTGCAAGTTCTAACGTCGTGTCGAATTCCCTTATGCGGTCAATGTAACTGACTGTCTATTAGTCGAATCTAACTGTTGTGGTTCAGTTGAAAATTACAGAATTTAACTATTGACAATTGGCTCAATCATTCAACTCCAAAACTGCACTAATTTACCAAACATGCCGGATGTTTAGAGAAAGATCAGTAGGCTTCTTTCATACTCCGTGGTGGACTGGATTTTGCTGATTCCGTATGGTTGTTACTTCATGAGAATCACTGCACCTTATGAGAGTAATTATAAATAATTATTTATCAAACGAACCAGTCCACGACAGCGCAATTAAAAACATCAACGTGAAAGTAATAACCTCAGGAACGTGTATTTCTAAGGCTATGGCAATGTTTACCAATCTGGGGCGCTTAGGGCGACAGAAAGGTATCTCTCTGAAGGTTAAGGGTCGCGTATATCAGACAACAGTGAGGACTGTATTACTTTAGGGCAGTGAAACATGGCTCCTGAGGGTAGAAGACGTGAGTCGTCTTCAGGTGTTTGACCACCGATGTCTGCGTTCACTCTCTCGTGTTGGGTGGTACCAGCTGGTAAGCAACCAGGAGGTTAGGAAGCGGGTGTTTGGCACTGATTGTCAAACGAGTTCTTTTATTCAGTCACTACATTTGCACAGACTCAGGTGGTTAGGTCATGTACTAAGGATGCCAACTAATCGCACGCCACATCGAGCACTGTCTGCCGAGGCTGTGACCGATTGATGCTTAGTGCGAGGTGGACGGGTGACGACCTGGCGTAGAGAGATGAAATCGTTCACGAAGGGGTTGGGCAGTGTAGATCGGATTCGTCTCCCGGGCTGGAGCCCTCGGGACTCACAGAGTTAGTGGCTTGAGACGTTCGGTGAGATGACCGCTAACCGACCTCAATGGCGTGAATGTTGTCGTTGGTCGACTCAGTTACCTGTGAAGTGGATGCCGTATATCAAACCTCTGAATGCATAAGTTTGGAAATTATTCGTACAAAAACTAGGAAGTCGCAAGCCCAGTAAGAGGCTCACCGATATCTAACGTCAAGTTTGACAGCCGACTGCCACGTTATATAATGAAAAGTACGGAGTCAATGTGAGGCATGTATTGGTAAGATGGGAATCTCACACAGTTAGATGAGGCAACATCAGTCTCAATGGAAAGTTATCAGAGAAGCTAGATTGAGCCTATGTCTGTAATCATTTTTGTTAAATACAGAACGTCAATGGATATGTTTGAGAGTTCCTTAGATAAGATACTGTTGTTGATAAAGGGAGAAAAGGAAACTTGTTTGGTCATAATGACGATCACGTGCACTGTAGAAAAACGGCACGTGAGCTTGGGAGTATCTATTCCAAAGAGTCCTGCAAATTTCTCCCAAATGGCCAATGGCGTACGAAGCACTGATGAATTGAAGACAAACCGAGGCAGTCTCGATATGGAAGACACTTTGGATTTGCATTTTGCCGCGATAACTCCGGCCTAGGTTTCCCACTTTTCTGAGTAATTTCGACTGACGTTCAGTTACTGCAAAGTTTTTAGTCTCATACAGTGAAATAACCTAGTTTTATGTCCGAATTTGACTTCTGAATCATCCCCACAAAAATTGGGGTATTCCTGTTCCAGCTTACTCTTTAAGCCATGGACCATTGTGACGAGCTAAACTCATTAATACGCCTGAATTTTGCGTTGTGTAACTACTTACAAGTCTTCAATTTCAGATTCTTTCATACACTGTTGAGTGTTTCTGGTTCCTATATTATATGCTACTGTCATTTTTAGTTCATCTAAGAAGCTTGGATTTTCAAATGTTTATGCAGATGTCTGGCAAATATTCGTGTAGAAATGCTTGTACTCACCGACAAGTTCTGGCTGACTGATTCGACAAAGATGAGGATCAGTCAAAATTATTCTCAGCTTGTGCATTCAGGCAAACTTTTTGGCCAACCACTTACGGATGTACACAATGGAAAGAAAGAAATCCTGGTGTGGTACAGTACTCGGTTGAAAATTATGATATCGAAACAATTTACCATCAGGAGGGTTATATATGACGTAGTAATCAAGGTCAAAACAAGAATGTTTTCAAGACATTGAAACACAATGGTGTTCGCTGCTACTTGATGTAAAAGACGTCGAAAAGTGTGGATCTAACTCCGTACTAGATAAAAGATAAGTGAACTCCAGCCACCGATTCACCAGTAGACCGTCAACTGTGCAATAAGTCATTGGTGACTTGACAATCCACGTAGGACGAATATCAGTTACCAGGAGCATTAACTTGCCATAACGCAATATAATATACACTCGTTTTGCAGGATGTTTAAAGTTTTGAAAATGAAACGCACCTTTCTTTGGTAACACTTAAGATATAAAGTGAAATTATGGATAAAATGCGCATTTTTGACAAGAGCACTCTGAGATATTGTTGATTTTCTGTTAGTTAATGAAATCTAATATGTCAACAACGCAAACGCACCGTCAGAAGTTTTCTGCATAACAAAATTATCACTATTGTTCGGGTTACACACAATTGTGGTTTTGTACTACTCTTTATGTTTACGCAGGTTCAATGTCATTGTTTCGATAACTTATTTGTCCTGCTCTGTTCGAAAGCAACGCTTACTCTACTGATCACCTGCCTTTGATTTTGGTTGACTGAACTGTGTTGCTCACTCACGACATTGCACGCAAAGCTCTATTTGTATCTCGTGAATACATCAACATTGACGCGAACGACATACCACTTCTCTCATGGTCTCCGTAGACGTTAATTTTATTATGGGATCTGCCGTGTTATGGTGGTGGATGTAACCATCGCTGGGTTATTTTGAAGCAACAACCAATCTACCAGTCTTGTAAATTTTCTCGATACAACCAACCTGCTGGTTATTATCATTTTGCTTTATGATATAAGGATTCAGAAATTGTTTACCACGAGATTTTGAATCACTGAGGAAGAACATACCAAGGACAATGTGATGTTGATGTATGAATCCAGTGAGAAATGTTTATGTGGAATTCTTAGTAATTCCTGGGTACAACCATGCACTTGTGCCTGATTGTTATTTATGCATACTTCTATGTACTTCTTTTGTGGAAGGTTTGTTGCAAACACAGTACCACCTCCTCCAGCCGCGCACACATCTGCATTCACAGAATGCTTGCCCTTCAATTACAACTCACCTATTACACTATCCTTCAAGCTCGTTTCGATTACATCATTACAATGATGCTTGAAGCACTCGAAGTTCGTGTTGGTGTACTTGTCACTGTTCCCACTTGGATGTAAGTCCACCACGCACCTTTTCTTTCTTACCATGTCGGTCGCGGACATTAGTATGAGACTCAGCTAGAGTTCAGTACTTTTCACGTTCCCAAGCGCTGCTGGACGTATGAGGTTAATTTCTGAACTCGATTACATTTTTTAACTTAACGTCGTTCGGTATCATTGTTTGGCAAACTTTGGAGACAGATGTTTCACAATTTTTCAGAGAGAGAGCCAAGCGCATAAAGACTTCCAACTATATGTGTTACAAGACTCAGGAAATTGTATTCACCAGGAGAGATTACACGAACAATTATGGCTTTTGAAGATACAAGTTTTGTTGATTATTCCAAAAGGTATCCTCATTTGCTCAGCATTGTTAGAAATATTAAAAACTAGAGTTCAGTCAGACGACGCACGATTTATTTTATGTGAAAAAGTAGTCGTGATGAGAAAATTGGAACACATCGAAAATTCTACAACAGTTTTATTTTGATGATAAAAAAAATTGCCGCCATTTTGAGAAACTAACCCATCGCAGTTGTTAACTGATTTAATGGCTCCTCGTAGAGACGTTCGTGGTCATGTTCGAAATAAAACATATGATGATCTGTTCAGGGAATGCTCAAATTTTGTAACATTTTGAAGATATCGATGAAATTGAAGCTTACGACCAAACCATGTTGACATTGTATTTTATTGTATTTCGACTACTAATGTATTCGACGGTTGAACATTTACTGCCACATTTCCAGCTCACTTATCTGTACGAACTTTATACCTATTCCTCAACCATGCGGAATTCAAGGTAGAGCAAAGTAGCAGAACTGATAGTCTTGATGGAAACTGTATGAAACTCCACCGTCGACTAATAGTAACCATAACTTTTGATAAACTGATTACAGTTGGAAGTTATATACTCATTTGCTAACATGTTCAACTTCCATTGTTGTGCATATGTGTATGGAAAACGTGGTAGGTGGACCGACCATTCCGTGACAACATTTGACAGTTAATATGGATCAATTGAGTGGGGTACCACATACACACCTATCAGTAATTTCGTCGTCATTTCAAGAGCGGTACGAAAGCTGGAATTCTAAGGATTGTTTTTATTTATGTTTCATTAAATTCCAACTTCCACTAAACTTAGTAATTGATTGTAAGCTCTACAAACGGCCTAATTCCATATTTCCTTCTACACACGTACACAATTTTAGCCACAACAAGTCGACGAAACACACGGCGAATGTGAAGAACGTTTGCCAATAATTTTACCAACTTCTTATTTTATTGATACCTTCAGTTATGACTAATAATTAGCGCTACTTTCACACTCAACCTTAATCTTCTGGTATGTTTACAATAGTGTGTGTTTATCCTCGAATTTAACGGGGGCTTGTACTATGCGTCCTTGATTGCAGTTGTTAGGCGATCTGACATTTATTTGATTTCCGCAAACTGCGCATTACCTTCAAACAAGTAAGCCATATCCAATTTCATTACTCACAATCCGTCGTTTATTTCAGTTTACCATGTCTGATTATCTGGACAACAACAACACGCCACCTATCATACCGCCTTAATTAACTGGGCCATTTTTAACAGAACCGACGTCCGTCATACTGAGCGCATAACAACTCGTGCCGTTTTCTTTTCCCAACAGGTTTCGAGGCGGCCACGTATGTGGACAAAGCACAGGAAGCACTAACGGAAGGGAACAAGCAAGAATTATAATTTGCTTGTTTTTGCTGACTTGTACACCACAGCACATTAAGTTGTCATGCTTCTGCTTTTACATGTGTTGCTGGAACACCCCCTTCCTATGAACTTGTG
Source organism: Paragonimus heterotremus (assembly GCA_013368495.1). Classification (NCBI taxonomy): domain Eukaryota; kingdom Metazoa; phylum Platyhelminthes; class Trematoda; order Plagiorchiida; family Troglotrematidae; genus Paragonimus; species Paragonimus heterotremus. The sequence continues at coordinate 12,902 of LUCH01000960.1, read as the reverse complement.
TGTTTAATTAGGTGGTTGCAAATACAGCTTCCAACTCACCAGTTCTATGAATAACTTTGGCACTATCCGTTTTAACACGTGGACATTCCGTCCCTCACACAATGAATTACTACTGCTCACGCGTGTCATCCAACTGTGGAATATTACATATCTATCACGTATTTCTGGTCTACGCTATATGTGTTTGTGAACCTTTTCATGAGTGGCTGCTCCTTTGAACTGTTTATTAATGTACTTCTGGAAACATGTTCGATATCAGTGTATATATTTGCATATGATTTTCTGCCTTCTACCAACGTTAAGATATATATATATATATCCTAGAACGTATAGTCTTACTCCTTTGCTGACAACATGAACTGACCAGTTGCTGACGCGAGATGAACGAAAATAACGACGGTTGTTCTATCGATGATATGTAAGAGGGCGGCGACAACAAATATTGAATGACAAGCTGGTCGCAGCTGAATTGCATGAGAGGAAATTAGAGGAAGTGATTTCGAAATCCACTTCACACTATGCATAAGCTGGGCGGTGAATTTCAACTACGTTGTGCAGGAAGGCAGAGTGGAAATATTGACCCCCTATATATCCAATGACATTGTTTGTAACTCACTCGATGTTCTTGTGGAAAGAACCGTGGAGACTGAATGTGCTGTCACCGCCTCATTGACAGTGGGTTCATCCAACTGTCGTACAGTACATCTATAGTCCAGTATATGTGCCCGGTGATTAAGTGGGAAATTGCTAAACTAATTGGACGTTCTATCGTGTGCTCACCAATAATGCAAATGATATTCCGGACTCATAAGGTATTAGATCGCGACTGTGACAAACATGACTCACGTGTTTGTTACTGTTCGCTATGTAATTGTTTCATTATTCCAACTTTCTGCAAAGCTAGTACAAACAATTCAACAAAATACGTCCTCAGTTGTCGTGTCTTATTGCGTTCCGCAATTCTTATGCTTGCAATCGTTATTCTATTCAGTTCACTCCCAATCATCATACTACATGTCACACATTATACTACATTCTGTGGTTTGTCCAGAAATACGAACATCGAGCTGTTAGGTGGTGGTGTTTAACGATTGCTAAGGTCAATGTTTCATGACAGTGCAAGTGTTATTATGCCATGAATAGAAATTGAAAACAATATAAACCATGTGATAAGTTTACTCACCCAATAAGAAAAATCCGACACAAAGAGCAACCAACACTTCGTTGCGGCCACCTAGGTAAAGCCTAGAGGCTCAAAGAGAATGGTTGGGTTGTATATAAATTTGCAGCCTGATGTAGAGGTTGTTAGATATACATGGTGCAGAGACAGACATTTTCAACACTACAAAAAGGTGGTGAGACTATGTGTAGTTTGAGTCGGGCGAGGAGTCACGAGGAGTCCCACAGCCCAATTCAGTTAACTGTATACCAACTGAGCTACCGGAGGGGGGCTCGGACACATTACGGATACCAGAGTTAATGTTGCTAAAACGACTTAGCTGTAGGTATAGAAAATCTGTGGGATTTTTGAGTTAACACACGTGGACGTCACAGAATTTTCGGAATAGAGATCGGTGGAGAGTATGATAGAACTGAGGTGACAAATTTCTTAATAGGCGCTGAATAAACGCACGACTTATTGTCAGACACAGATACAAGTGAAGCCGTGCGACCTGATAGCATTTTTCCAGGTAGTTTGAAAGATCTTACAAATATTCAGAAGGTTTTTACGGTTAGGCATATCAATCAAACCTTACCGTTGGCCGCCATCTAAGACAGTATGCAGAAGCGATGAACTGTCTTAATCCACAAGGAGGGCAAGAAACACAGGGCTACAGGTTGCCGATAGACTAGCAAAACCATTGGTAACGAAATGTCGTTACTGAGTATTTGTAGATACAACGTATCACGCCAATTCATTAAATTTCAGTCCAAAGTTCGTGGTTATATTCCGTAATTCATTTTTGTAGATTTCGTGTAAGCCATTCCGTCAACTTCAACTGTACTCTTATTTGAAAGCATCGCCATTAGTCGTGTTTTTGACTACCAATAAAAATAAAACGGAATTATCCGCGCATCGCCTCCGTCCTCTTATATTTGGTGGATTTCTGATTGGTGAAGTAATTGTAGGGTGAATATGCTTTAACTCCGCGTATCTGAAGATCTACCAACAATAGACGCTTCGTTATTTCATGCCATCTGTGAAATTATTCATCAGACGTCGTCCAAACCTACTTTCCGACGCTGTCCTTCTCTTTTGCGGTTAATCTTTCATCTCAACGGATCTCGGTTTGTCAATGAGTTGCTCCATTTTTATCTAAACGTCCTTTGTTTACTTGTACATATACCTTTGCATCTGACAATAATGGTCACACTTTTTCTTCGGTGCTGTCATATTTTTGACCAGTACTGTACGACATTAATGCACCCTTCCATATCTTGTTGGGTACTGCTTTATGTCAGTTTATAGCGTAATTACCAACGCCCGATGACAATGCGGACATTGACATTGAAGCAGAACACAGTATTGTTTTGAAAGTGCCCGATTATACCGCCCGAAATCTTAGAGTGTGATTACATCAAATTAAGGCTCTTATCACTACTGGGCGTATAACATAGGTAGAAATGAGATTTTCATATGTGGTACAATCCTTTCCTTTCAATGTCACAGCGGTGGTCGAAGATCTGCTGAAATTTGTCTCATCTGACGTCCTACACACTCTCCTAAACGAAACATTCATAGGACGGACTGGAAAGTCAGGGGCTAAACTATTACATGATTTGATAATTCAAGTTGAACAACACCCACAATTGATCGCAGCTGTCACAATACCATAGACATTTCAGTCAACCCCTTTTCGAAAAGAAACACCAGGCTCGAGTTTCGTTCTAATTAGAGCTCGTCAGTATTGCAAATTCTTGCCGTTGTTTAATTCACTCGACCTAGGCAATAGCCTCCGATCCCAACTGTTACGTTATATGAAAGGTACAGTACATATTGACTGCCAAGGATGGGGACTGCCCGATCGATCAAGTGGCAGCCTTTGCAGACAAGCTTTCTGGAACCTTTTCAACATGGCCAGCGTGTTCAGCAACCACAGTCTCCCAGTGCAACCCCACAAACTAGCAGTAGTCTAAAACTGTTGAGAGAGGATATGCAACCGTATGGACAACATGGCTATGTATATCAACAAGCTGAAGAGACATCCACCCAAAACTCATGCACGACCGAACTATCGTCATTCATCAAGGAGGTGTTGGTACAACCAAAACTTTCTGTACAGGGCAAAAAAATTGCGCCCATCTATGCACATTCCAAACTCATCACACATCGCTGTCAAACCGGCAAGCCAGCCAGTAATGGCGACGACTATCGCCGGCTCACCAGGTACTAGTCGCCTACTTCACATCAGGAGTAGATCGATCGGCTTGCGGTTTCTTATATGTACAGCATCCAAGCTCAGGTTTATTTCGTCGAAACCAAATGATCGACTTCAGCCTGGCCACTATACTTCACAGTCCGCAAGTCAGCCGCATCAACGCTTTTGCAGAGAGCTTTCTCAACATCGACCTTGATGTCCAGTGACGTTTTCAGTGAATATTCCTGCTTATGGGTGTTCAGACACCACTCATTTCCGCAGACCTTCTGACATATTTTAACTCTCTGCTCACATCAAGAAGCTTCATTTGCTTGCTTAGGCCATCATAACCTCTAGATATTCTTGTCTATTCATTTATTCATCTTATAGGACACACACAATTTGGGATTGGATTAAATAGCTAAGACTGCCAAATGGTTTGGCTGATAATTGTCGCCATTTGTTATCCGCAGTGACATTACAGAGTTTTTTTGGGGGGGGACTGAAAACTAACAAATTAATTTGAAACAGTGACCTTAGAATCACGTCTTCTTGAAATCTGTTCCCGGTGGACGTAGTACCAGCCACAACAACAATCGGCTCAAAATACGGGCACGTTAAATGCCTGCTGTCAGTGCTTTCTCTATCAGGTTGAGAAATGGTGAATTGGGCTGCATGTTTTACCCTCCCATTGTTTCCCTGTTCTACCCTTCACGCTTTCCTTTTTTCCTCTTTCACACACTTCGCAGTAGTTTTCAAAAATATTCCTCCCTCATTTGTTTCTATCCCTGACCCCCTGACAGGTGACTAGAAGGCCAAAGTGTAGAAGAGAGAAAACAGCACCATCAGCGACAATAATCATACATAAGTGTCGGGTAATCGTGCCGGACAAGTCAACGACCTTTCTGACGACACTGTAGCGACTTGGAGATAACCCCGTTCTAACTTATATCCGGTGTGTGATGCTCTTCCCGAACTCCTAATTCACATTGCACACGGGATCGTAAAGATCTTCATCTGCCGTTCACTTGCTGCATGCGTCCGCGTTTGTTTTTCTGAATGTTTGTCAACCTATGCGCCCCGACGGATCCATTTCACACTTCCGGCTTGCTAGCGCGCTCGAAGGTTAAATCCTTATCCTCCCTAACTGCTTCTGTATATTGGTTTTGTTTAGCACTGAAAGAGACCTATTGTAATTGTTGTATAATATACGTTCGGTCTCCCGCAAGTATTCGTATACTTATTTCGCGTATGAAATTTGCTGCTTACTTTCATGGATAGTCTGGCGAAGGTCGAAAATAATGATCTCATCACAGATGCTACCTTATTTGATTTTGCCAAGGCGTTTGACCGTATCCCACACTGCCACTTGAAACACAAACTGAAAGCCTATAGTATTCAAGGAGAGGTCTTCCGCTGGATTACCTCTTTCTCGATAATAGAAATTTTACAGACAAAACCGAAACGGATCTACCACCTCCTCTTTTATTTCCGTGGGAGTTCCTCAAGGGTCAGTGATAGTTCCTCCGTAATTTCTGATATATATCAATGGCCTTCCGGAGAACATTTCCAGCGACAACCTCCTATAGGCCGATGATTTAAAAATTCGCAGTGCTACTGATCCCAGTGTACCACCTATTAAGCCAGACATTCAGCGATTTTGATACTGATCGTAAACGCTAGTCGGACGATTACAACCTCCCATTAAATGACAATAAGTGCGCACATATGTCACTCGGTGAAGACTCTTGCATGGCCTTCTTGATTCATAGTGCTTACGGCAGAGTACATATCATGAAAATCGATTTGAAAAAGTCTGGAAACCTGGTTGTAATCTAACTTATCTTTCGCCCATCAACTTGAGATGGCGGCGAATAAAGGATTTGCAGCTTTTAGGATGTTTACGCGAACTTTCCCCAGCATACACAAGTTATTGCTTGGAATGCTTTACAGGGTTTATATTAGACCGCTCCTCGAGTATGTCAATGAGGTCATGTATACTGGCCTGAAGAAAAACGTATTACCTGTTGAGTGTTTTCAGCGCACGGTTACCAAATATATATTGTGAACCAAGAACATGGATGGCGTGAGGGTTATTTATTCAGGAAACCAACATTGGTTACGTGTTCAAGCGGGACAAGAAACGAAAACACTCATCTGCATATAGCAATCGTTTCAGAAGGTCCCAGCTGGAATGACTTTAATGCTCAACTCCTTTGCGTAGCCAGAAATATTCCATGGCAAACTGCACTGCGTGTTGGTGTGATGCTTCTTCCCATGTTTCTCCTGCAACTACTTTGACGGCGAAGTCTACGATATCGCCCCACTACTGAGTAGTGGTGGCGTGAGTAGTATATGGCGGTCGCTCATCCTCATCACTAGCCACGGGTCTAATAAATATCGCCAACTATTCCCGATTTGAAATTCTTGTTCTGTATTCACTTGAATTTCGACTACTGGGCGGTAATCAAAATTTCACACACTTTTTTAGAGTAGACCACGTTAAACATAAACGTTGCTCTCAGAAATTTGGCTCAAAGAAGAAATATATTTAGAAGACTGGGCGCGTGGATTCCAGCGGTATCGCAGTGATCGTGGCAATGCCGTTGGCGGTGGTTGCCTATTACTGACATACAACTGCAGCTGCGTGAGTATTCAAACCGCCGTCAGCCATCTCCATATCAACCCCTCATTGATAAGCTCCTGGGTGTTTTGATGTCCAGTTGCACAATCACAGGAAGATGAAGCATTGCTAAAATTGTTCCAGTCGGTTTGTCAATCTCGCTGTCGCATGCTCGTTTTGAAGGAGCTTTACTGCGTCTAAAACCAACAGGCGATTGAAATCTGTTAACGGTAGGTGATTTGGTCACAAATTGTTCAACCTAGTCAAATATTTCGTACTAACACAGCACGTTTGAGAGACCCCGATCTGGTCAGGCAGCCTCAGCTCTAGACCGGATCATAACTTGCCATAGCACTGACGTCGCTAACGTGTTGACTGCGGCACCACTTGAAAAGAGTGACCACATGAGGATTCATTTCTCATTCTTGTGTTTTCTGTTAGTAAATCAGGTGCGCAAAGTGCAAATTTTTCACCAAACTGACCATAAGAAACTGATATTAGAAGCTGATAGAATGACTTGGAACACAACAGTTTCCATAGAAGACTTCAGTAGTTCGCGGGCAAACTATGTTGATAACCTCTAGGCTCTTACAGATAGGAACGTCCCTCAGAAACAAGTCGAAGAAAGGGTTTGGAAGCCATGGGTTCGCCCCAAAGTCAGGAGAGCTTTCCAGTGCAAATATTTAGGTTGAAAGGCGTGTAATCAGTAGAACGGATTTAGAAACTTCATGAAAGAAAAAAGGCTTGAAAGGAATCAATTAAGGTAGTAAGGAATGCTCGTTTTGTCTATAGGCTCAACCGAGCACATGTTATCGAACAGAACCCCAAGAGGTAGTACGGTTATGCTCAGTCCAGGTCCTTTCTAAGAAAGGAAACTGAGATCACAATTTCTTGTAACGGAGAAATTATAAGGACTGACAAGGGCATAGCAGAAGCATTCATGGCACAGTTTCAAAGTGTTTATTTATTTATTTAAAGGAGCACGCTGAAAATTATCAGTGGGGAGTAAAATCTGTCGTCAGGCAGCAAATTCACGAGAGATTCGTGAATATCGTCGTCGGTTTTTGCAATAAAACTTATTACGAGTGTTGAAAGGTTTGTTTTAGCCGGCCGTCGGTTGGCTTGTTCTTCATTTGGTGCCAAGATTGAAAATATTAATGGTGGGTTTTGTGACGGTACATCTGTAGTTTTATCCGAAGGAGCTTTTTATGTTCGATTAACAGTTAATCGTCCTTTGCTGATAAAGGATGTATTGTGTGTAAATTTTATTTTAGATGATGGATTATCTGCAGGGATTCAAAGATCCACTCAAGGATCGGGAGTTTTCTAGCTTCAAGGTGTTACGAATTTGTTTGGAAAAACTCATGAAGGATCACAGTGTTAGTAATGTGCTTGATTCAAGCAAGAAATCAAGCAGTGGACGCTGGGAGTATGATAATGTGAGTGTGAGTACTACTAAGGTTACGTGGTAGATAGTGTACCGGTGTACCAAGTACAAGCGACGTAGGAGCGAAAGCCGCGGATTACGATGTGTTTAGTTAGTTGAGTTCACCACCTTTATATTGCTCAGTTCTCGTGATGCATGCTGCCAATCACGCTTCGAAGTCGTTAGGAGGAAAACCATATTGGTTGTTAGCTCTTTTACATTAAAACACAACCATGACCTAACTGCTTTGCTATGCCACGCGCACCCAAATCGTCCGCTCTTTGCAAATAAAGTGAGTTACTCTAGGCATCTGTTCGAGTAGAGCACCCGGACCGCGGAGTTCAAACAGTAGGCTGCAGATGTTTACAGCGAGTACATAACTATAAGAAATATATGCGTTGTGACTGCAGGGTAAACGTAGGCTAACTGCCGAGCATAGACGTCAAAGCGACCAACCATAGGTCGTAGCACTGTGAATATAAGGTGAACTTTTGCAAGCCTAAGTGGTTCAACGCACTATGTGGTGCATATAACTTCAGAATGTAACCGACCTTCTGCAACCATATCGCCAAATCTGCTTATGCCCGATTACAGGGAGTAGTAACTATGGTAGTCAAGTCAAAAAAGTGAAAGGTAATATTATGCCTAGAAAAAGCTTATTGCTTAAGTGCCTGGTTGTCCACGGTGTCGCCAAATAGCTGGTGTTGCAAGATCCATCCTGAATAGCACGTTCCATATAATCCCTCAAAGGACCAAGGGGGGGGTATTTGGGAAGCTGGCGGTGGCTAAAAATGGGGTTTGACCAATGGGCCCGCAGTGGGACCCATGGGAGTAAAATTGGAGCTGGGCGCAAAATCGATTCACCGTGTGAAAGCGCACCTACGCATCCGATTTCCCTCAACTACTACGCATTATCCTTTCAGATCTTGTCACATTATTGCTCTACCGCATCCACATTGCTTCCTAATCTACCGGATGAAGCGATTATGCAAGAATACAAGCAACAATGAAAAGTTGTAAATGCATGCACGTGTATTGTCCATAATTGTAAATGTACAACACCGTTGTTCAGACCAGTACACATTGTTTCTTCCCATACAATTGACGGACATTGCAAGTCTCATCTCCGTCCACTGATCTTCATTGTCCATCTGGATGGCTTTATAGGAACTCTCTCACAAGGTCTCGCTCTGAATTCGATGAGTTACCAGATGACAATAATTCAGAGCACCACGAACAGCGCAGTACTCTCAATATATTGCCACGACCGAGAAGCCAAATAATGTACAGCCAGCTAACGTCTTGCGTGTAACGCGTGAAACGGAAAAGTGAAGAATTTGTATGCCAGCGGAAATAGAGGATACAAATGGGCTAAACAAACATGCTTCATACGGAAACGTCAAATTGTACAACAAAATAGCAACAAAAATGAAGCTGTTGTAGGAGGTCGCCACAGCTTGGTTTCGCAAAGTATCTGCAAAGAAACGGATAAGATATTATAAATGAGGACGTCAGTGGAGTAGATTAACATAATATTGCTGTTTTTGTGGATAAAAATGCACAAGCGAACAGTTACAGTGAGTGCACAACAAGCGATAGCTAATTTTCGGAAGGCAACTAATGGTTGGTGTGCCGCATTAGATATAACACAGATAACACGTTAATACAGTTTGCTAACAAAAGTCCACAGTTATAGATAATAATCCGTCTTACCTGATTTGCGGACTTGTAATTTAGGTACACGTATTTAGTCATCTGAAACGTGAGATGAAAAGAAATGTGATGACAGTTAATATAACGATGCACAGTATTATGTACTACAAGTGAGTCTCGCTCGTAATTTCTGTCACATAGTGTTAAGACCTCAGTTCTATGGTGGAAATGGGTATGCAGTATACAAATTTGAAGGTAGATATTTAAATATATACATGTGTTTACGCAAAGACACCAGTAACGAATAACATGGTTTTCTATTATTCATTCAAGGTATCTAAATAGCCACAAAACATTTTCCATTGCATGAGGAATACATAAACATTCACCGACGATACAAATAATGCGTTTCGCACGGGTGATGGGAAAAGCGTCGGTAACAAGATAGACGAGCAGATCAGTGGAATCGAGGTGAGGATCGTAAAATGGGGACAATTTACCAAATCGCGTATATGAGAATGTAGTGGACGTAAACACTATACAAAACTTAGGTTTGAATATGAGGCTGAATGTGGTTAAAACGAAAGCAACTGACTCACGATAGTTCGTCAAGATGGTTTGTTTGGGGTTTTACTACAGTGATCGAAGATTTCCAATGTATACCATTCGAAGTCTTGCTCCAAAGAGATTTTGTGTTCAAAGTAGAGATAATTGTGACGACAGATCAATTGGTAGATATGCTGTTGACACCAAACGGCGATCTTTTCTTTTCTGTTGAACATGACCAATATTGAGCAACAACATGACGACATAGAAAAAGGACCATATGTGGTGTGTTATTTGGGCCCTATGAACACAATTCCTTTTTCCCCGCGTATTCCCGCTTTTTTTCAGATGCGGTATATAACTCTCATTTATGCTGGAGCAACGGATAAAGAAATCGAGTGGGTGATCCGAAAGTGGTTACATAACGCGCGAGACCGCGCTGGTGGAAGGAAACTCAGAATGAAAACCGACGTCGTTTGACTGTTTCTTATATAACAATGCCAGAAAAAAATTGTACACATGTATTTAAACGTCTTTGTATCTTCGCATGTAATTATACACATATTTCTACGGTTGTTTACAGCGTTGTTTGCCGCCTATCCGTTTATACCCGACAAGTGTAGACTTAACTTAAGAACGATTACGAAATGTACTTCAAAATAATGTGTACCGCGGTGTCAACTGTCATCATGTCTTTTTCGTCTCATTCCAGATGGGTGGAATACGTGTGCCGAAATTACAAGTCAGCAAATAAGGTAAGACATTGTCATAGATAGCTGTGTTCTTCTGTTTGCAAACTGTATTCATCTGTTATTTGTATTATGTCCAATATGACACATCAACCTTAAGTTATCCCCCGAACATTAGATATCGCTTGTTGCGCAAGCATTACAACTGTTTGTTCATATATTTTTATCAACATAAACATCTACATCATGTTAAGGTGTTTCACTTACGTCCTCACTTAAAATATCTTATCCGTTACCTCGCAGATACTCTTCAAAGACAGAAAATCCATATGGACAACAAAAAACAGTGAACGAAGATATGATCTACGTTGTCAACAATTTGTATGGGAAGAAACCAGTGTTAATGTCTGAAAAGCCATGTTGTACATTGACCATCATTGACAATAAATGTGCATGCATTCACAACCAGTCGTTCATGGTCGCTTGTAGTCTTGCATTGGCGGGTCGTCCGGTAGAATAGGGACCAATGCGTATGCGGTGGAGTAATTCTATGAGGAGAACTAAAAGAATAGTGCGTAGTAGTCGAGGGAAATCGGGTTCGTAGCTCAGCTTTCGCGCAGAAAACGCTTTTACAGCCAGCCCCCATTTTGCCTCCATGGGTCCCACGTGGGGCCCATCGGTCAAACTCCATTTTTGCCCCCACGCCAGCCCCCAAAAGCCTCCTGGGGTCCCATATGGGACCACATGGGGCGTGATATTTGGGTACGCCGCCAAATCGGAATGTACACAGGCGTGGGCGTCGACAGATTGTTAATGTCGCAGAGAACGGCTGATCTCCAATCTCATTGATTGAGTCGGAGCGCGCATGTGCAGTATTGTGTGGTAAAATAACCTTCAGTGTAGCACCTGGGTGCTGCTTGGTTAAACCCCTCATATAATTCGACTTAAGGTTATTGTACCACACAATGCCGCACATGCGCGCTCCGACTCAACCAATGAGATTGAGGACAATTCAGGCCAATGAACTTGTCGGGCATCTCGAGCCAATAAAGTAGTAGGTGAAAAATGGCTACATCATTTGACAATTTTTGTAACGAAAGCGCTGTAAATATATACGCGGATTCGACCTCATCGCTTCTCTTGACTCTCGTTTAATGTCGTTTACCGTTGATCTGACTGCTATTTTTTGCCAATATTTTGGATCGGGTACAGACCCAACATTCTTCGAGTCGTTCGATATGTTTGAAACTGACTTCCGTCAATTTCAGCAGGTCACCGGAGCGTGCTACCGTATACGCACCACGACAACAAACGAGGGCAATTTTACACCGCTATGTAGGGTACATTTCCTGAAATTTCTCTCCAACTACTTCGTTTTTACAGTAATAGATTGTCAGGCGCTATAAACGTCTAGCTTGGAATTAACAAAAACATTCATGGGGACTTGTGAACGGAAGCATAACGGCACTGTATCCAGATGTTTACGCCTGCAATGGTTTCCCAGGAAGGTTCTGTAGAGTACGTATCACTTAGACTGCGCGCATACAGTTGCCACATTATTCCTGGGGAAACGATTTATCACGCGTAAAACAATATTTATAATAACCCATTACGGTGGCATGCAGTAAACCAGTAGCACTCTCACAGCTTCTTCATTCGCTAGTGATTTCATTTTGATAATCATAAACCCACCAATTCCGTACATAAATAGTAACCCTCACATATTTAGTAAGATGCAATTGCCAACTACTCAGCCACATTCAGTACGTTCACACGTACCCTCCACACCACATTTCATTGAGCCCATTCAACTGCGGTGTCCTAACGGCGTTTCCAAAACCTACGCATACCACCGAAAAAATGACACTGCACTTTCACAAATTTTTAGGAGGTCAGCCGTTCTCTGTGACATCAACAATCTGTCGACGCCCACGCGTGTGTACATTCCTATTGGACGGTGTACGTTATGGCAGTTATGGCAGTATTATAGAGCTCGGCTATAATTCGGCTGTCAGCCATGTACGCTACAGCTACATGGTTAATTTCCCCCTATTGGTATCCTCCCCTCCCTGTGACACGGTTCCCCCCTACGCCATCCCGTCAACCCTGTGCACCCTGTGAGCCAATCAGGTGTTTTCTTATTTCGTAGGTCGTCATTGGTTCGCACTCGCAATAAATGTGCGGGAGGGCGTCAGAAAGTCACCGAAAGCTTGAGCGTAAAGATGACCGATTTATCTCGATTGTTCCAGGAACATTTTGGTAACGTCGTGTCCCCACGGCAGTTCCCCAGCTTAGATGCAGTAAGATGAGCCTCACTGAACTTCGAAAAGTTTCAGTTCGGCTCCCACTGCATCTAAGCTGGGGAATTGCCGTGGGGACACGACACTACCAAAGTGTTCCTGGAACAATTGAGATAAATCGGCCATGTTTACGCTCAAGCTTTCGGTGCCTTTCTGACGCCCTCCCGCACATTTATTGCGAGTGCGAACCAATGACGACCTACGAATTAAGAAAATACCTGATCGGCTCACAGGGTGCACAGGGTTGACGGGATGGCGTAGGGGAGAACCGTGTCACAGGGAGGGGGGGATACCAATAGGGGGAAG
>LUCH01000959.1:76024-144425 GCA_013368495.1 Paragonimus heterotremus | reverse complement strand
AGTGTGCGCACACTCCATGCACCAACACAGAGCGTCTTGCGTCCCCGGGCCTGTTTCAGGTTGCTCTTCAGGTTACTGAAACTTGAGGGAGCGTTTTTTGTTCGGGGATTGATGTTGGGGGGGCAGTATGAGGGTGAGTGATTGGCAGTAGCATATTTTCGCCTATCCACCGTGCCATGTGCAGCAGATAGGGCGACCCGGTTTATCCTGAGCGACGGCCGATGCAGTATGGTATTTGATTTATGTTGTATGTTCATGGATTTTGTGGGCTTAGGATACTGCCGGGACGCCCAGACCTAGACAGGAGGGCGATTAGGGCCCTCAGCCAAAGCCTTTGGTTCAAAAGCCTGTACCGCAAGGCAGCGGGGACATACACGCAGCAGCATCAACCATCCAGGATAGGCTTGACAGTTACAACCCAATACATTCGGTACGTTCACATAGAGATAATACTGCACAGACAAACCAATCTCATATAGAGAATCAGATCAGGCAAAAAAAGAAAATAACAAATCGAATCGGAGCGCAACAGACTGACACCATACACAACGAACACTTCACAACGGACGCATCTGCTTTTTGTCTGGCTGCTCCACTTTGGCAAATCTGACAGTGTTGAACCTGCAACGACCGAGGTCGCAGTCAGCACAGCCCTCCGGATCACAACAGCACACAAGCCTGACCACCACACCAAGGTAGCAGAAACGGTCAGCTTCCAGTCTGACGGCGCATAAAAGGTTGTTGACGGGATTCCAATCAAGCGGCGTCTTCTCTGTCTGTGGGCTTGGAGCAAGTTCAACACCGGCCTGGCTAGCAGCTTGAGCAGCAGGGTCTCCAGAGAAGTGCACATCGTATATGCCTAATGAAACGGCTGACGGAGATTGGAGACGTAACACTGAGAATCCTCATAGCATCACACACCCACACACACACAAGTGATATAGCTTGCTTACCACATTAATTTCAGATTGATGACCATGTCTGTCTGTTTTCACGTGAGTGGTTGTAATTCGGTAGTAGCAGCAGCCTCAGCGAAATTAAAACAATCGTTGTGTATTGGTTACGCAAGTAACTGTGAAGGCATTGATCAGGATGATTTTATATACAAAGCTCAGCAGGTGGCGTGCAACCAGAGATGCTGATTGCGTGAGTTTCACAACAATACCAAGTACTGCAACCCGTTTCGTGTCACATTCAATCTAACCTGGAAAATGTTCGGCTACTCTATTGCGCAACTACCCCTCCGTCCCACTCACTTAAGTGGTTCGACATCTACATTAAAACTGGCGAGTACAGTGAGGTTTGGTGCTCCGGGAGATTGGTATTCGGTGTCGTGACAGAGACCGTGTCTATTATTCGACTAACTGCTAATAGAAGTCGCCGACTGATTTGTTCCGTTACTTCATCATCTTTGTAGGCTAGATATGAGGGATACAATTGTTTTTAGCCTCATTTTTACCCAAAGACTTAAGTCAGCCATTCCTTGAGGCAGGAAACTGTAACATCTGAGAAACTTAATCCAGATACTGTTCTGCATCTCCGGTGACCGTGAAATATCGCTTCAGTTGACAAATATCTAGGCTATAATTCCACGACTGTCTGCTATTCTCACACGTATTAATGGGTCGTAGGTTTGACTCCCCGATGTGCGTGGTGTTGATAGGACACAACAAGTTGGAAACAGCTGTTCACTAATTTACTGTGGTGGACTGACTTTTTCCATCAACTACGTCGTTAGTAATTAATTGTGGCTGATGTGGACACATGTACACTACAATGAAAACTGATTGGATTCAGCTGAATTCCGCTAAGTTGACATTTTTTGCCAGAAATGAGACCTGAATGGTAATAAAAATGAGGCGATTTTTCCTCTTGTCCGAATCTAGTCTACAATTAACACTTACCTGTTATTCAACTATACACTAGCTTTAATTCTAAACAGCCAACCAACTTGGTACAGTACTCTTCATCGATAATAAACGCTCCCCGGGGGAGCGTAAAGATTCTTGTTTGGTGTTAAAGCAAGCATTCCATTCACATGGAAAGCAGTTGACGCGTGTGGTATCTTCCTTTGTATGTTCAAAAATTAGCTGTTTCATGGTTCCTACTGTTGTCTGATCTGCTTCTTTTGGTATTCTGAGGTACTACTAGTGATCTCGTTTGAGCATTTAAATCGAACTGCAACGATAATGTAGTTCAATTTGGAGACGCGAAAAGATTTCTGGATAAAAGACTAACAACAGATGTTGGTGGATTCGCTATAACTGTAACATTCGGTGTCGCTGAGTGTAGCAATTTTTGCGGGTGTGCTATGACATAATCTCGAATCCTACTAGAAGTTTACCCATAGGATTGTCTCGCTCTGCTGTATGAACTAAGGGATGTTGTGTTTAGTAGTAATAGGTATCACAGTTCGTTAACAGTTCATTAACCTTGCCACCGTGAAGTCACTTAATAACCTACACGGCGAGCGCCAAAAACCAGTTTTGTGTGCACTGTGTACTTACCATAGTTTTGTCCAACGACAGGCCAATAGGTTTGTAGATTTTCTCAGCCTACCTCCATCCTTTTTTGTTCTCTTTATGTTCAATTGCTGTTATGAGTCACAGTCAAATGAAGTGTAGTAAATGTGGTTATCTTCTCACTAAATTAGTCTACTGAGTTCATTAGTTAAACCTAATTACTTTTCACAGACATTTTTTCGAAAGCAATTTGTAGCTAGTAATTTTTGTATTCACCAATGCTAAATCGAGCTGGTTTTGGTTGTCGCATAACAGTGGTCCACGCACGATGGCAAACGAAGCTGACATTAGGGTTGGAACCAATGTGATGCGTCGCCTTCCGGTTTCTCTATTCGCGACCAAATGTCCACGTTGATTTATCACGTAAGCAAATATGATTTTTCTAAGAATCCCACTGATGCTAAATATTTGCTTGCACTTCACAAAAATATATTTATCTGCGTGTCTGTTTTTTGAGGTCCAGAAACACACCTTCTGTTATTTTTACGTATACAATACATTGTACAAAACGAATGTTAGTGTTACTCTTGATAACATTTCATCATAACATCTGAAGGACAAGTGTCAGTTCTTGTGCCATCGTTGACTATTGTTTGTCATCAGTTGCCATCTGTTTTTGATAACAGTAGATTGTGTGACAGAACGTAGTTTTGACCGCATAAATGCCCGACGATATTTCAAGTCGTTACTAATCGGTTAGTTCTCCCCTATATCTCTGCTTGTCTGACTCATCTGGGCATTATTTCCATGTGACGAGCGAATAGCCTGAACGTTGTTCACAAGCGAATATGGCTGAGTATTCATAGATGATAATTCGGTCATGTCTAATTTGAGGTCAGTGATGTAGTGATTAATACTACTGTCTTAATGAAATGTGAGCCGGAGTACAACAACCGGTCACGATAGGCATATGCACTACTGATTTGCTGTAACAAGAGTGAAACTCGAATCTAGTGCGACTTTCCGGAAGAGGTTGGCTGAAAGTTTACCTGAATGCTAGAGTTGTGGTAATGTGTGCGATGTTCATTTACTCTCATTTCGAACTTATACGATTTGTTGTTGACCCACTTCTGTTGGAAACTCCTACAGCATGAAAGTGAACCTAGTTAGCAGACATTGTTGTGATCCGTATTTCACAAACTGGCTATTATAGGCTCAGAGCTTTGTACAGAAAAGAGGGAAGCTACGTATGTTTTGCGTGTCCGCCTGTGGAGGATAAATTCTGATCTTAGCTAACTCAACGAAACTAGACGAACAAGCATTGGTAAGCAATCGCGGAACTCAGGTTCCCTTAACCGACAAGAAAGAAATGGACCCCCGGGTGGACTTTATTCACCATATCGATAGAAGTTGAAACACGTAACCCGTTGACATATGCATAGTTTTTGAAAAATCTTGAATAGAGGTCATTCACCAAACCAATTCAGTTTGGTTGTCAGAATTAAA
Organism: Paragonimus heterotremus; assembly: GCA_013368495.1. Lineage (NCBI taxonomy): Eukaryota > Metazoa > Platyhelminthes > Trematoda > Plagiorchiida > Troglotrematidae > Paragonimus > Paragonimus heterotremus. The sequence continues at coordinate 140,457 of LUCH01000959.1, read as the reverse complement.
AATCAGTAAAAGACGGATGCTTGAAGCAACAAATCATGTTGTTGTAATTTTCCCCTAAATTATGCAGATTTCCTGAGAAAATGGGTTTTCCTCAAGGAAATTATTGGCGCGTTGACACACTTAATCAGTTGATATACATCTCATCAGACGTTGATTGAAAGCAAACAGACACGGAAAGACACACACTTCGGACAATATGTGAAATGTGCATTAAGATGCTAGCCAAAAGATTATGGAGATGATTAGCCTGGGCGTATGCGCCAGTTAAGCAAGTTTCAATTATCTAAACCTGGTCAAAAGCAAACACAAATTTAGACAGTACATTCCATAGTGTGAAAACCATAAGCGGAAGGGTATTTTATTTATACACTGGTCTATTTATTAGGAAATCAGGTTCAATGGAATACTTTCCGTCTTCTTCCTTTATGGTTGTTGAATAGCGGTCTGTTGATGGATGGTCATATATGTTTAAAGTTTTTCAGGCTGGGATCTAGTTTGTCCTCATAAATCCGCATCTGATCAAAAATTGACCTAATGCTCTCGGTTCTGATAAGCAATACTTCATCCTATGCCTTGGCTCATGCAGAAGAATTTTGTAATGTACGTCGAACAAATCCTCAAGATCTGCTTATCCCATCAACACAACTTGCCATTTTCGCCCTACATCATAGCTTCCGTTCATGAACGCTGTGGACCAACCAATACAAACTAATTACCCTAATGCTAATTTGTCTGGTGATTTCAGGAGTAAACCTTTATAATGTTTTGAATCGTCCTCCATCGTTTTGAAGCCATTTGTAGGTGTAACCAGCCTTTAAGGACAGAATCATTTTAATCTTTACTGACTATTACTACTGAATTGTCCACTAGACATGTACTTTCTACATCACAGACGTTATATTCCTTCTCCGTTAGTACTGTTCATGGCTCGTCAGTTTCAACAGATAGCTACCAAATTTAACACACAGAGTAAAATTTTATTGTGGTCAGTTACCCATGAAGTCCAAAATACTTTTGAATGCCAGAGCCTAGGCCCCAGCTTCCACGTTATCGGTTTTTATAGGCATTGCTGGCATTGTTTTTGCTTCAAAACTTCGGGAAGTTCGACCACGTAAGGGGTTAAGTTGAAAAACATTAGATCTCCAGTCTCGCAGACCTACATTCTATAACGCTACTGATGAGCTCTAATAAGAACGAAACTCGAATCTAGTGCTTCCTTCCGAAATGGGCTAGGCGAAAAGCTTATCTGAATGCGGAGGTTGCGATCGAGTGTGAGTGGTGATCAATTTTAAAGTAACCTAAATCGCTGAACCTTCACTACTGATTCAAACCATGCTCAGTTGGTTCAATGAATACAGTAACTTCAGTTTAACTGAGAAGTCCTGATCACTGGTTTACCAACTGAATAGAACAGAGTGATTCTGTTCGTTGTCCTTTTGAAATGATCGGGCAAGCTGAACGCTATTCGTACAAGGTTGTGGTTGAGCGTTTGGATTTGATTATTCGGTCATGCCTATTGTGAGCTTGCTGGCGTTGTGGTTAACACTACTACTCATCAGTATTCTGTTAAACTCTTACTTGCAGTTTTGTTTCTTTCTATCCTTCGGAGTTTTATTCATCACAATCCAGAGTGATGCTGCATATGAAGACCCTGAATTTATACACCTGGCCGCGTTGTTGTAAACCGGCTGACAAGTAGACTACGGTTTAGATTAGTATATATTTCAAACATAGAATTAAGCGCAAACCGAAGTATCATTTGTTTTTAAAGAGACAGAGTTTACAACAGTATCTGAGCCATGGAAAAGATCCACGTACATACATAAATCCAAGGTTATATTGCCAGAAGTCGCTTATCTTCACCCTGTTAAAATAAGGTCCATGTACTGATATTGGAAAATGTTTTTTATACCCTTTGTGAAAATGAGTGTCATTTTGCATGCGTATTGCATACGTATGTTTATGTCCATTTGTTCCAGCCAGGCTCGATATAAACTAGATATCAGTGCACTCAGACACGCGCATGAATTTGTACACCACGGATTTATGCCGTTTGTTCATTAACATCTTATTCCAGCGTCAGATCAGCGGACGTTATTTCGGCTCCCAGTATGAACATTTCATCGATCTCATTTCTATTTCTAATATCTCACTACGATGAGCACTTTTTTAAATCATCTCTTTCTATCAAACACTGTTTATCACCTTTAGGTCTAAACACATTCGAACCGAATGACGTTCTCCTTCCACCTCTTCTAGCCACTTGATTTAATGCTGAGACCCCGTGTATCGTCAAGGGAATCACACATGTCTACAGATATACACTGACAGCTTTCGACATAATGTTAAACACCAACAAACGATATGACATCGCAATATTTAAAGTGGAATAAAATAAATAAAAATTTCTAAATCATGTATCTGACTCATATGTACATTTCACATTGCCAGGTCTGAAGTTGATCCCAGCAAATAACCTAGGTAGCAGTATGGCTTTGTGCCCAATCATAGCACGATTTGGAATGTCATCTGGATGTGGTGAGATAATTCCCACTCTCAAGCTGTTGGTTCAAATTCTTTACTGGAATCACAAACTTGAACATATTTTTCATTGAACACACCAAATTAGGTCTACAATTCCAGAAAACGACTTATTGTTTGTCTCTATGATAAAGGACATTGTGTGTCAATAATTGCACCGGACAGATGTGGCTCTCATAATACGTAAGCAAATATATAGGGCAAATAAAACCGACAAACTCCACATGGTACCAGAAATTTTCTCACCTATTTTAACACGTACACAGGATGCAGATAGGTTCCAAGCTGAAATCAAACTGGATGAGTAACCACTAGCTAACGAAAGGTGTTACGCTAAGGATGTTCCCAAAACAAATCCGACACTGGAACCGGTTGTTGTGTGGGGTCAAGGCAAAGCAACCGACAGACGTATATACGTGATTTGTTTATAGGTAGACACAGCTGTTCTGTGAATCGACGGGTACATATCTGACCGAGGGGACAGATCCTGGCTCTGATTGATAGGCTGTTCTCCCCAATAGACAACTACAAATGCATTGGACAGCCGTACATACATTTACAAATCTGTCCACGACTGTTGTTTATACAGGCTAATTCACAAGGGACATGTCCAGATTGCTTTCCAGCAATGACAAGGGGGAGTTTGTGCAGACGGAGAAAGTATACGAACCTTACGCACAATTCCGCTAGGTATTTCAATCCGTTAAACACAACAGTATTAATGGTAACACGAGTCTACGGTTAACTGTTGGAAACGTGTACAAAAGCATAACTTCACAGATATAAAGACTGGCTATCAATCCGAACCTAACATTGCAGACTAATTCTTTGCGATGGCGCAATATTCCGTACACATCACGATTTGGTCAGATTGCCAGAGGTTTGAAGATACTTAGGAACTTATAATCAACCGTTTCTGATTCTACACGACTGTTGCCAGAAAGCTAAACGTCATAGTATTTTCATATAAATATAATCACAATTTTTTATCATTCGGCTTGTATCGTTACCGAAATCTATCCGGACCTCGAACCGGTTATCGAAGTAATTGGTCGGTGAATCAGTTGTCAGGTGGACGCGAGTGTCTGCTCGTTCAAAAGTTTGCGGGTTTGCACACGAATGACGAGGATTTCTGTTTAGACTTGGAAAAAGTCTTTTGGGCGTTTTATGAATATGGATAACAAGCGTATGAAAGTGAGAAAGGAACGACGGGAAAAGCCACTAACAGACAGACATGTCCGTCTGGGACAGTGAAGCAAAATTCTGATATACAAATTTGATGACCTATGTACAGTGGGTTACGAAGCCGTCGTGTGTGTGTTAATCACATACGATTTGAAAATGTTAGGATACAGCTCTGACTATGGATTTGGGATATACTTCTTGTATGGATAATCCCGAGACCAAGAACGTTCGATCCACACCGTTTAAAACTCAAGTTCCAGAGAATGTCTCAGTCAGTGTTTATCCCATCCGAATAGGAAAAAGTGTGCCAGTCAGTGATTCGGACTGCGGATGAGTTAGTCTGTCAAGGTGAGCTTCTATGTTAGGCGACTGTCTGAGTATAAACATTTCCTGAACTCGAGACAAATTTGGAGGCCTAGTTTCGGGCATGTCAGTATGCACATCTTCTTTATTACAAAAGTATTTATTTTTTTGCTTCATAATTGCGAAATTGTGTTGCAAACTAGAGGCTTCAGATCGTCAGCTTAGTACAGCTCTTGCACCTTTAGAGTATAACGTGCCATTGTAATATTAGCAGGACACTGCGCTTAATCTTGATGGTGAGCAGTTGCGGCACTCATGTACCTTGGAAGTTGTATCAACACTAGTGAATTGTCTGATGGGATCATAAGTCTCATAGCCAAAGTTCAGATGTCGTTAGCCCAATTAATCCATCTATAGCGTCTGCGAAAGGCCGAATGTAAAATGACAATGTGAAAGCCGTACCACTATAGCAGAAGTAGTTCAATAAAAACACGATTTTTATTATCCAACTCGCTCGTCCTCACGCCATACTCGCACTCGCGTTTATGAACCGGAATTCCAGACCAAAACACAGCGGCATGTGCACTTCTGCGTGGTTTGTTTGTGTGGTTGATGCATTCTGTCGTGGATTTTTAACCTGCCACTCTTCGTCTGTTGGTCAGATTTTGTTGAGTGATAGCTCATCCGGTCGCTCGTGTAGTTCGCAGTCCACTCCCTGAGGGTTTTTGGACATACCTTATCGTAGCGTTGAGGTATCTCAGAGAGTGTTGGAATAATTGCGCTTCTGATTCAATCATCCATCACACTGTTGTACCGTTCCGAAACCTGATCCATTCGCGCGGAGGATGTTAAGAGAAAGTCCGTTTTCGACCGTTGGTGTCTCTAAAACAGTAACGGCGTTTGATAGAAACACGTTATCGGTAATGGTGAAGTTCACCGATGTGAGTTCAGAACGGATAAACTCGGTCGATTCCTGAGCATGCTGACCTCGTCGCACAACTTTCGTTGACTTGACCGCATCTTACAAATGCCAATTCACCGCTTATCGCATTGTGTTCTGTTACGAGTGGTCAGCATATGATTTTAGTTTGGGGGTGTGAAGGTAATTACATTGAATCCAGCCTCAGTAGGGAGCTGCCGGCTTCTTGACCGGTCTCCGGAGGATAGTGAGCGTTAATCAGGTAAACTTGCCGTCTGATATGATAAAAAAAGGAAATCATTGGCGTTTGTGTCGCAACTCTATGTATACATCGGCATGATATGTTCCTTCTCTCTGCTTCTCGCCCCTCTGTACACTCACATTGTCTTTCCTTTTCTGTCAAATATTATGCCACGTCTGTCTCTTCATGTGGTCATTTTATGTTAACTATATGTGCGTCTTTTCACTAGTGCTACATAGCTGTGTTTAACCTTGATCAGCAATTCACCTGACTGATAATAATGCTAATACTTATCACAATAGTTAATGTAACCGACTACAACTATGCGATACGACGATACCTACTCATAGTCTGTCTCTCACGCACGTTAGTCTGCTCTCGTGGATCAACCACCCAGTTTGTAAGTAGTAATCAGTCGGTAAGTCGTGTCACATTGAAACAGCGCATGCGGTTACCATTATACCAGTCGTACATTTATGCGTTACACCGGTCGGTTCCTTGATTCCACTAAGGAAGTTCATTCAAATTTGGCATGTTTTTGTACTAAGCGGGCTACCAAAGAGATAGCACCAGTTAACCGGTTGCACCGGGTTTTTTTACACGGTAAATGTTTACCCAGCAACTCCCGTCTTTTCCCTTATCTTGGCTGGGATGTGAAATAGAATATGTTAATATGACAATCACTGTGTATATGAGAATACCAATCGAATGCATAGATAACTCTTATGGGTAGTAGGATGCGGGACTACTGATAACTGCAGTTACTGTGTGTGCGTTACACTTTTAGAGTGAAAGCTTTGTTTGCTCCAACGAATCATATGTGAACACCAATAAAGGAGTGATTGGATCCAAATAGACATTTGTTGTCCATGACTTAATTAGACTCAGTCAGTGAATCAGTCATTGTACTGGTCGAATATGCACCACTGTATACGTCTAAAAACGTTCATATTAATGTGGCTGGTTCATACAGTCTTTTAGTTCAAAAGCAGACGTTAGTTAGTCGTCACAAAAACTTGGTGACTATTGGTTCTTTATAGAAGAAAGGTTAATTTTACAAACTTTTGTCTTTCTGATGAAAACTGCTTAAAACAGTAGATCATTTTAGAAGTAACAGTAAATAACCCACAATCTCCCTTGGTGGTTGGCCTAACTGAAATTTGTGGGTGACGCTTGAAATGAAAAGGAATACTGACGGCCTAATCAGCAGATAAATAATTTGAGATCTACCTATACCATTTTTGGACCCCTATGGTTTGGTGCTGTCTAATCACACATAGTATGAACCGGTCATCACTGTGGCATTTGTAAGTAAGCTTCATAACGCAATCAATGGTAACTTTTAGTGAACAGGTTGAATTGTGCCCATTGTTCGAACTACCGTCTACCAACCCATACTCCTCAAGTTTCACGGATGGTCATCCTGGACCGTGACCACCAGCAACTGAATCACCCACAGTATTCTCCAGACTTGACCCCCGGTAAGTTTTACATACCTAAGCGTTTAGAAGAGGAGGGTACTTGAGCAGGATGTTTTTATAATCTGTCTATTGAGGAGAATGCCTGTGAAAGCTGTCCAGAAATCAGAGAACAAGCTGACCAGTTACACTTATACTATTGAAAATTATGTTGGAACATGTTACTGAACGTTCTCTTGTTACCTCATATAGTCAAGCGGCCTCCCTCACATGTGCACGCCATCTAACTATCCCCAATGTGAGCACATGTGTTAACCTGGTCAAGTGTACTTGTACGTCACAATCGAAACGCCGCATTACCAAACTATTCTTGAATTCATCTACCTAGATTGGTTACAAAGTTTTATTCGAGAAAACTGCGACCAGTGCTCGTTCTTGCACGGAAACTTATCAGTAGCGGTTAAGATCACTCAGGTGATGTGGATCAGACACCAAAATCACATAGATGTCAATCACTACTACTCACTATGCTTTTAATTATCAGCTCTTGCCTATCAGTGTTGATCATCCGGAAGGCCGCTGTTATATGCTGAAGACTGTTTGATTATTTGACGATCAAACAGAGTTGCACATTAAATACAGATTCATCTGGTTGCACATAATATCCCGAGTATCATGTGCGGATTACACGAAAAGTACATAAAAACACTCAATATAAACCTTTCCAGCGAAGTGTTCCGTTGTGTTATCTATTCATGTCCAGTTGGCCTATGTGTGGAGAAAAATAACTTTACCTACTTTGTCCGCAATTAGTGAACTGTGTGGTGATTTTATTTGTGCTATTATAATGTCTTCAAAACGTCACTCCCAGACTGAAAATCATCAACGATTCTGTAGTCCTAAGAATCATTCTATCAAAATTACCTCTGTGATGCTCTTTCAGGTTAAGTTCAATCGCGTGGGTGGTCTAAAGTGAAATGGTTCTGCTGTGAGCGGATGTGAACGAAAGCACATTGGTGTAGTGGTGGCTCGTGATACTGTTGCTTTAAACAGGCTGACCATTCTTGTGGAAAAAATGTATGGATAAACTGTATTCACAGTAGGTCCTCACGTTGTGGACAGTTGACTGTGTGAACAAAAAAGGCCACTTACCCCTTCTCGTTGACCTGGCAGCTACTTGTGAACAGAGTGGGCCACATACATTTGACAATGTGAGAAGGCCTGCACCACGAGTGACTAGCTCACAGCAGAACCTCCACTTCCGAGAAAAAATCTTGATTCATCCGTCGGCATCCCACAAATAAACAAGATGTAAACTTTTCTGAGTTTTACCGATCTCTATTTCGAGTTCCGTACTGAACGCGTTAATTAATTAACGAGGTTTGCTCGTACGGTCAACCGAGGAGTGTTTCGTTAGATGAATACCAGGTAGGTATCAAATGTCTCACCAGTAAACAAGGCCAAGAAGGAAGCAACCATGAAATGGTAAGTACTTGCCATTATGGATGCAGCTGATGCACACTGCCAACATAAGCTGAACTATGTTCGTCCAGTCCAGCTGGGTGCCAGATAGCTAAGCATCAACTCGGGCAAGTGTTTCCTGTTCCGAGTGACGCACAACGAATTATTGTTAAAGCAAAATGAACAAATAGGCTTTATAATAATTCTCAGTGGATTGAGAACTAAGCGTTAGGCTAGTAAGGAACACATACCTTGTATAGTTCGGGTGAGATTTGATAAGAACTTGTCAAGAAAATTCACCTTCATTTGCACGAACAAGCGTCTATCAGAAATCTAGTTCGGTCAGACTGAGTGCCGCTAATGCTGATAACTTGATGATATGAGATATTATGGACTATAGGGAAGCGAATATCTACTGTCCAAAAATGGACGTTCCAGCCTCACAGTTTGACTCTAATACGGGGAACACTACAAATTCACAAACATGGGCAAAATACAGTTAATCTATTTCACTACCCCTGGCGCATTTAAACACAAGAGCCTTTGACCCTATTGTCTCACCAGCACGCATCGGCAAGTTTCCTTAAAGTTGCATTACTCGTAAGTAGTGTAGCATATTTGATCATTTAGGGGAAGCCCAGTTTCGAAAAATGTGGATTTCGGTGGATTCGGACTGGCAACAGCAGCAACATGCCCAAACGCATCAAACGCTCTACCAGCTGAACTACGAAGCAAGATTGAAGGCTCAAGAGTTTCACATTTGGATTCATTTACCCGCCGATCTCGCCGTGTCATATGCAATGCACCAAGTGGTCCATCAGATTTACCACCCAAACAGGATCTCTCAATCAGTTTACACAGAAACCCATTAACTTCATCGATGAATATTGAAATTATAGATGTTGGCCTCAAGAGCTTTCTAGTAGTGTTCCGTAAAGGCGATCTGAAATTTCTCATAGTCTATAGAACTTGTAGATGATAGAGTAGGAGCGTTTGGCAACGAAACCATACTTCACCTAAGTGGATCTATCTAAAACTCTGATTTTAGTTATACATGTGCATCCATATGATTCTTCGGTTATCACGTCCCACAAAATAAAACGTCAATGGTTTTCACCTGTACTCTGAATGCATGTTTAGTTGGTTTCTTCTCTGAAAACAATAGAATGTTAGAGTGGTTGATTATTATAACTGCCTTTGGCGTAAACTATTTCAAGTGTATCTCGTTTGCATTGTTGAAGAGTAACCAGCCAATATACGGATGCTTTTATGGCTTCATCAGAATGATGCATCTTTGCGTTGCACAAATTGTGTTCTTGATTGCTTTGATAGTAATATTTGTGGACAACGGATCGACCGTGAATGATCAAGCAAGTGGTCAGCAACGTTCAACATCCTTACATCCTTGCCTCCGGCGAGCCTAATGTCATAGAGTGATGTTCAATAGCTCTGGAAAGTTTTAGAACTAGCACTGATGAAACCACTCGAGTCCTTCCCAAAAAAGACATCTTTATACAAACCAAACTAGAAATAACATTCTGAACACTTGCTTTGAACATGCACCTATTGTCGACAATGAATTATTTGTTTGAACTATGTATTAGCTTCATCTTAACGTCAGATGATTATTGGTGCAGATATCTTAATTTGTCGACCTTCTCAGACGAGTTTGTGTGAAGTGACCCTCTAATGACATCAGGAACTCAATCCCAGTTAGCTTGTTGACCTCGCTGTTCAAAAACAGTTGGCCGAACGGAAGTTTCACGTTGCTCAAAAAGAGAAATTATTCCATCCATATAATAATCAGAGAGTTGTTTTTGTCTACATTGTTCAATAGTGTGAATCTGTTAGTCTGATCACAGGTGGTGTTATCAGCCGATTCATAGTACTGTTGGGTAGGGCAGACTGCAGAACAGAGTACAGTTTCTATTGACAAACGAACGATTCCTTCGTGTTCATTTAAACAGCAGCAAAATCGTTTGCTCTGCTTTAGTGGTCTACCTAATTTTTTTTTGTCCCACCAAACGGCTGTATAGCTTTGAAATTTTGAAGTTACTCCACTCTTGAGTGATTCAGACTTAATGCTGGTGCCTCCTACCGTACATTTCAGTGGTCACAAAGGTATTCAATCCATGGAAGAAAGCTGCGCCACTTAGCTGCATTCACATTGGTCAAGCTTGTTTTAGCATCGTGTTGCAATACTCTCACCTTCCCATTCCGTCCGGTGCTATGAAAACAATATCTGTCACTCAGCCAGCTCAGATGCAAAAAAGACCTGATTGCGTGGCACTATCATGTTCATACAAGCATGTTAATCTCTAGCAAGCTACTTGACTTATCCAATCAGAAATGAGGCCATCCAATAACTCACCAGTTATGAGTGGTCAAAGCTGGCTACAACTCATTCCGGTCACTCTACTTATTGTTGTCACATTCCATATTCCGTACATGACGGACTCGTGTGTGTGTGCACCGCGTAAGCTCTGATACCAGAGTTTTATCATAGCATATTAGAATACCCGCATAACCGTTCCTAGTTGCCCATCTGCGAACTTTGGAATTCTCTGCTGAACATTAAACTCGACTGGTTTGGTCTGTTTTTAAAACTCCGACCAGCCGAATTTTGTATTTGGTATTTTTACGCCTCACCTGCTTCTCCTCTCCGGTCTATCATTTCCGGTTCCTAGATCCACTACTTTGAGGTAGGGATCTGTCAAAAGACTAGCTCTGTACCTCTTTCGCCAAACTAGTACACCGACTGAAGACCTTATGAGCGTGATCATGTGAAGAAATTGAATCACCAAATATTGTGTATCACAGCCATCGTCGTTGTTATTCAGCGCTTATTTTCTGGTTTCGCCACGGTTAGTTTCCACTACCAAATCTGTGTAGTTCGCGTGACCAAGTGGGCCTCAAGTTAGTCTTTTTTAATTTTTTTAATTTTCAAGAAAACGCGCGTGAATGGAACACATAATTTCTAGAATGTACTAAATACTACGTTAATATCGCCAACTGTGGTGGGCAAGTGATCGTGCACATTGAAAACTAATCACATTCATACAGACACCCACTGATAGCGCTATAATCCAAATCGAATGAGAATACAATACTATGGCTACTGTGTGCTGTACCCGATTTTTCATGTTTAAAAAATAAGGTACATGCCTCCTGTCCACACAGCTGTCCAACTGTACAGTTAGTTGAACCAAAGTGTAGTGATTATGGTCAGTTCAAAACGAAAATCAGGAATGCAGTTATTCAAAACACCTCACTGTATCTAGTCAGTTTCATGCTATAACAGTGGTTATTCATGTAACAGTATCACTGCAGTTGTGTGCAAAGTATTAGGTAAAAAATAGTGAAAATTCATTCCTGGACTTTTCCGAGAATTTCTGCTTACTCAGGTTAGACAATCTTTTTCTTTACGAAAGAGGCATTTTTGGATTAAAAACAGAATTTCCTGATAGCTCTGTATTACTTCGAAAGTGAGAATCATAGCCATTTATGACTGTCAAGATTAATTGACGAAACAGTGAGGGGGAATAGAAGTAATGTTCTTTGGCGGGTCGAAGCCAGTCCTGGAAGTAGCCAAGTGAGACAATCTATAGTGAACTCCAAGTAGTAACACTGTACAATCTGTATGAACAGATACTTCATGGACGAGCCGACATAGTGTAGCGAAAAGTCGTTCAATAAAGCACAATCTTTATTGTCCAACTCGCTGGTTGCCATGCTACTCGCTCGCTCCCGTCTATTAGTCAGAATTCCAGCCCACGACATCCTCCGATTTCTGCTCACACGTCGTGCGCACTTCTGCCAGGTTTATGTGTGCGATCGGCCCCTTCCATCGGGGAGGAGGGTTCATCAGCCTTTCCTCGTCCGTTACTCCGATCTCGTCAAGCGATGACTCGTCCGGTAGCTCGGATTGTCCTCCATCTATCCACTGTGAGCTTTGACCATACTCTACGACCGTGTCGAGATATTCCTCTTAGTGTTGAAATAATGGCGCCTTCGATTTGGCCGTCCATCCTACTTTGCCTGCCATGTCACGCCCTTTGGTCTGATCCAGTCGAGCGATGACTCATCCGGTCGCCCATGCTGCCTCCGATCCGCTCGCTGTGGGCATTTGGACGTACCTACCACCGCGTTGAGGAATTCCGCCGCGTGTTGGAATACTCGTACCTTCGGTTTGATAATCCCCTACAATAGCACCAACTGACTGAAACTGGTCAATAACTTAAATGGTAGTAGAGTAAGTAGCATAAGAAGCAATCCATGTTAAATAAACGTGGTTGACTGGGCCCAAATAGTACTTTATAGGTGTCAGTTACAGAAAGTCTAGTGACAAAAGAAATATCCGAGCAAATAATCATGTAAGTAGACACCATTAATGAGGATGTCACGTGGCCCGCATATCTTCCGATGTGTGGCAGCTGTCAAGTATGCCTATTTTAACACAAACGATAAACCACAATGGATTCAGGAAGGCGTGCGTAAGAAATGTATCACGAATAAATAGATTATGGAATTAGAAGAATGTGAAGTCATCAGTTATTAAATGCACGAACAAGGAACAGAAACCTACATATCAGCAAACCGGCCACACAAAACCAACAGTCACCAGCTCCTACGAACGCATCCACCCAGAATCAAACTTAAAGAAATGCTTCTTGTTCGCTATCTCAAGAGAAAACACGGACTACTTCAGTTCAGTAGGATTTTCATGTCATAATCAACTCGACATGGTAGCAACTTCATTGTTGCAGTTTTATGTGCCATCACCTTGAACTCGGTTAATTGTACACAACTTCATTTGTCTGTTAGTAATACCTACATAAATACACTGCACTGAAGTCCGTTGTTAGTGACAGACTCAAAACTGTATCGAGGGAGTACGTTTCCTCGCACAATTTTCCTGAATTTTAGTTAAAAAGGATATATGGAAACTGCCCACTTTGCTGTTGACTATCATCTAGAGATATTTATTCAGATCAGCTGCAAAGAGGTTAGCTTTCTCTCTGAACAAAGCTGAGAAACTTCAAACGTGTGAAGGACTCCGTAAATTTGCACACGTTTACTCGTTTACTGGTTGACTCCTATCTCGTTGATCTTCCACTCATCAAAATAGTCGAATTCAGTTTCGGTTATGCATTTATGGAATACATCATTGAAGTAGTTTAACACTGTTTAACGTTGCTTCTGTCCCTGGTTTTGGTGAACGTATTGACGAACCTGAACAAACAAACAAGTAGCTCGACAGTTGGGTGTTTGCAACCCATAGCTTCTTTTATATTACAGCCAGTTAGTTGATCGATTTCCAATCATCATTGTTAAATCCGTGTTCTGTCACTCGCACTGTTTAGTTAGTGAATCTTTACACTTAATTTAGTGTTTTTTGACGTCCCTGAAGTAACTGAGTTCAACCTGGTCACTCAGTATCTTTGGACATCCAAAATTAAATTTTCAGTGTGACGGTTGTTAGGGTTATTCAATTTGCTTTGGTTATACTCTCCCTTCATCGTCAGAACAAGCCTTTTTGAGTATTAGCAAGACAATTCTGGGTCGAGCTTAGGTAAAGCTTGTCCAAGTAGTGTGTCCGTGTGCGCATCGAATGTCCAATGAAAGGCTTTGGAAAGCTGTCACCATGCCACTCGTGGATAAACACACCTATCATTGTGCCTGCTTCACTCATCACACAACGTCGGTAGAGTCCTCGCAATTAGTTGCACAACGCGATCTATTGGTTAACAAGCAAGTGACCAGCCTGGTCCCATAGATTAACGGCAATAGCCTATCGAACGTTGAACATCCAAAATGCCTGATATGTGCTTGTAAAGGGTGCGGGCTTGACTAAACCCTGGTGGCACGCGTTAGATTTTGCGGCACAAGAGTCGCCAAAAGCCGATGAAACGGATCGGTGCCAGCAAGCCAAAACCTAAGTAAAATCGTTAATGAAACTAGCCTGTCCAGTTTTGGAAAACGACCTATCACCCGATCTGGCACAGTTTACTGCGGTGAACGCGAAAAGCCCGACGAAGCTAATCACGTCCACAAAAGAGACGTCATTACATTTGGCAACCGGTGAACAAAAGTCTACAGGCTTCACGCCAAATACTTAAACAGAAGGGGCGTGAATTTCAAATCAGGCAAAAACCTTATTAAAAGACTGCCAATCTTCTGAACCGTCAGAGCGTCATCGTATTCTCGTAATCTCACGAAAATTGATATTGAACCATAGAAGACAACGGCCACAAACAACCGTTTCCGATAATTCCTCATCAGAGCAGTACGAGTAGATATATACACCGAAATTAAAACGCTATTTAGGAGAATTTGGAATACGAACCTGCAATTTTAATTACAAAATTTCTAACAGACGGCTTAAACCACACAAAGTTAGGTCACAGAATTCGAGGACGATATGCGGCTGTTCAGGGAGGTGTAATGAACACGTGTGTATGCGTTCAGCCCACGTCCACTAAAAAGATGAAATGTCCTGCCGGAACAGCAGTCGAATTGTGGTCGTAACAAGCAATAAACTAAAAGAACTTGACAGGGCTTAAAAACCATCCATTTATTTCCAGCAGTATTAAGAAATGTGATATGATTAGACCTAGCCAAATCTGGAACTGACAGCAGCAACCAAGAAAGATAAGGAAAAGCGCGAGACAGGCGACACTCAAAAGCATGCCAAATGGAACATGTGTAGAAGCGACTCGTACTTCAAACACCACTGGAAAGGGTGCAAGAAAAAAGACCTTCAAGATTGGAGCAGTAGACAAATCACTAAGAAAAGACGAGCACCCGCTGCGAACAACTAGTTGCATGATCGAAGAAATTGGCACTGAGTTCTTATCAGAATTCCTGCAATAAATATACATGGAAGCATGTGTACAAAACAGAGAAGTGGAAACGCAGGGTTGCAGCCCTAGAGAAGTCAAACTAGCGTTGATCATTACAGAGGTCATTGGTGTAACCTTTGATTGCTGCAAGTGTTGGGCTTGCGCGAACTTCTTTTAAAAACAAGTCCGGCCAACTATCCCAGATTGGTCAAACAATGAATGCTATCCAACGCGGAATCGACTACTGTTCGACTGCACGGTGCGATTCTTTGACCTTAAAACAAGTTTGTTGTTCAGCACACTGGAAAGGGTCTCCGGTGGAAGTAAAAACAGTTGGTCATGAACAGTAAAGGATTTTTTGGAACAAGTGGCCCTAATGATCGTCCAGGAATTAGTAGACGGCTGTTTCGAACTCGTTAGGGCCATCAGTGTCATCCACTCTAATGACCCAAACCAACGATTCATGTGTAAGTGTCGGAGCGGCATGTCAGTATAACATTATGGTCCAGATCACGAGGTCGCGAGCAACAGAGTTGCAGGAAAGTACACGGACTAGTTTGTCTTGTTGCACCTCCTTTTCTCGCAGGATCAAGTTGGTTAGCATTTTTGTCGTTGCTTCACAAGCTAACAAGTGCCTATCATTGTCGCATAATGAGATGTAGGGCCGACTTTCGAAAAGGGTTGGTCTCGTTTATTACTAACGAAATGAAGGACAAGTGGTTCAGTATTGTTTAGCCTCATCAGCACCACATACATCACAGGCTCGAAGTAATGACCCGCCAATGAGTGTCAAGATAGTAGGTAATTATAGCATGACAATCCGGGGACTTGTTCACTTACCACAGATCCTTCTTGAGGCTACGTTACATGCGTATTAGTTTGCAAGTCACCATAAAATGGTTGGTCGATTTCTGTCTTTGAGGAAAGTAAGTGCATGAACCAAACATTGATGGTGGGAGGGGGTAAGTGCTTCGTTCACGGATGACAGTAGCGTAGTTGTTTCGCGATGTTTTTCAGCTTGATAAAGAGCATCGTGGCATTTCGTTTTGTTATTTGTGTTCTGTGGTTTGTAAGTACATCAAAGTTCCGTGATTCACTGACTTGACTTGCCCGTTTTAACTGTACTGGTAACTCCCTAACCCAGTTTCCCACTTCTTACGATGTGACTTTGGTGACTATAAACAAAACTACTAGCCATTTGGCATATCTAATTAATGGTCACTTATCTTGAGTTGTGTGTGTTAAACCTGATAAAAAATTTTCTCACCTTCATGCTGAGTTATTATGTCTAGGTGTAAAGGGGGTTGACTCAACATCCATGGAAGAAGATATGTTTTCCGACAGGTCAATGTGTTCATAGGAATTGTCAGCAAGGAACGGCCTTAGGACCGTCAATACCGACTGCCAGTGGTGTTCCGATGAGGCATTTCTGTCCACAGCTCAGTGCATCCTGTTTTGCCTACCGTAAAAATATTGAACTTTTTCGTAAATATTTCTATACATCCTGCAGTCTAGGTAAATAGCTAACCATGTCCCATGCACATCCATCTGACAAGTGAATGAACAAGGTGTAAAAAATCAAAAACTCTTGAGATAAATCGCATCGGTCGGAGAAAGGATCATGTGTGTGTGTCAGTGCGCATGCGGACGCTTTCACATTTGTGACTGGCCATGATAGTCACTGACGTACGGAAGCTGAAAAGTGGTTCATTTCAGTAAAGTCTGACTCTGTTGTGTTATAGTTAATCGCTAAATCTTCATGAACGAAATTGCCGTCGTAACTTTCGAGTCCTCTTACATTTCAATGAGTCATCTCAGCTTCATCCCGAACAATTCGCTTTCCGTCAATCAGTTTAATGTTTTCAATTTCAAGCTCTCCGCATTATTACAGCTAGCAATACTTTAGTACAAGCATCGTCGTCAACAGTTTTTATTTAGTTAACGATAGTCCTATAAGTATCAGCCACCTAACCACTGATCTAGTGAAACCTCCGTTGCGATCATAATATGTAGATATCATACTTGGGGGTTCCGGATACCTTCTCGGGTGGGTGACAAAGGGTTTATCTACTTGAACGAAATATTTTCACCACATCATAGACAATATATGCACAAATCAGTCACGTGGTTGATCGTGTACAAATAGGCTCTGCTTCTTCACCTAGAGTAGTTATACCAAATATTGATCGGAGTTACAGAAACCTACATGCAAATCCGTCGACTCCAACCAATCACAAGCGCGCAATCGCCAACCTGATCCGAAAACTGTCGACTAGCCACGTCACGCACTTAATCTGATGCTACGGTGAGGCAGAAACAGGTTGTTGGACTACGTCAACGAACCAACTGGTCGCCATGTCCAAGTCAACTCAAGTAATTCAACTAAATTTGCTCTAGGTAAATCACGTGGAACGCTATCCGTTAAGTAAGGTGGGAAATTTCCGGATTTATGGCAGATTTCACAGTGTTATGTTACTGTATGGAGAGAAACTGAGTGCGATTAACTATAAGCTTTAGCACTGATCGTCGTCGTAAGATGGTTGATGCTGTTAGGATCAAGAGCAATGGGGAATGAGTTAATCATATCAAGGGTGTTACGTCGATTTCTTCAGTTTTCCTGGAAGAGCACTTTACGGCCCAAGGTGCTGCACATTTGTCACTAGGTTCGATAATCAACTTCACTTTTTAGATCACACCAGGCGCGATACCTCTAAGAAAGGTGTGTGGGAAATTCCGTCTGCATTATTTGGTAGCCAGTAAGAGGATTGGAATAAGTGCCAGAAATGTTTTACTTCAGTATTCGACCCGCTGGACTGCCGAAAACACTCCTCGGTTGAAGCTAAACACATTCAACGCAATTCTAGCTTGATGGTTTGAACCGTCATCTAACGAGGTGGAGATATCGGACTTTTTCTGTCATACCGAGCAGAGTGAGTGGGATAAACCATTTCTTTCAGGTGATTAGTAAGCTGCTGCCTGAGTAACACAGCACTTTCCCGCCGGTCACGGTTCCGAGGTCTTTCCAGCTTACCTAACAGATCATGCTTCACACGACAGTGTCCCCAACTTGAGCCCACAGAAATAACTGCCATACTCACTGCGTTCTCTGTGGAAATGAAACTGAAGTTCAGGTGGTTATCTACCGGACAAGTATCATGGTTCAACAATTTGCTTTTGAGCCCATTAGTAGCCTGTTTGGCAGTTTTCGACTGCGATACGCGTTTTGCTCACAACTGTGTATGCTTACGTACATGTACAAGGGCGATACATACTAGCCATCGATAACGGACTGCTTGAGTACGACCGGATTACATCTCATGTTGCTACAACCCTGCACAACCCCTACTTTTGGTGAGGCAGCTTCCAGCGAACATATTTGTCACAAACGCAGTCATGGTCATGGTCATTCTGTTGTTTTCTGTTGAAGCCTGTGTGCCTCCGCCTGTGCGCACCGCACCATTTTGCTGGTGTATGTCTGTTCACGTGCCTAAAACGTACCAGACAGACGGAGGTAGCAGATCACGTTGCAGCACTGCCAAGGCCACAGCGGTACTCTTACGTCCAATTGTGCTTCCGTTTCGTGCGTTGTGCGTGCACACGTGCACCACTGGGATACACATCTACCACCAACGCGGAACTGAGATGAAAGACCTCGGGATCGGCAGTGATCAAACCGAGGATTGAGCATGGATAAGCCCCGATTGAAATAAACGATGAAGCGGACAGAGATGAGGGTAAGTTATCAACTTCCTATGCGTGATTGGTACAAGTGACAGAGGTGGAGTAGGAAAACAATGAGTTTTCGGGAAACCATCTGAGACAGTTTGATTTTCGCTCATTTGTACACTGGTGTTTATTCGTCGAAAATGTGTTGTGAGATCCCAAGAAAGCCTGTTGATAGATCAAACCTTTCTGAAGCATCAGTGTACAGTGTTGCATCTATTTTCTGTGAATACACAGGTAGTTTGTTTGACACACGTGAAATAAGGTTATTTTTAATCACTTAATTTTACATCAAACGTAACTTACACCGAGTGATTTCAAGCTGTGGAATGGTAGTAACTGACGCATATTCTTACATACCCCTGACAACTCGAAGTCAGTTCACTTACTGATGCCGCTCATTGAATCATTAGTTACAAAAGTATGTACAATTCACTCCCTGATTTCTATTCATTCCAAATCGTTGCGCATAAATTCATTTGTCAAGAATCTACTAATCATGTGACTATCTGTCCAACAAATCTGATTGCACTTGTCCCGCAAAAGGCAATGTTTATTAGCTGGTGTCAAAATAACAGTCAAAAAGGTTTATCTTGACCGTCATATTGCATAAACCATTTTGGGTCAGATACACTTTACAGGTTTGACGTCAATTTCGGAAAAATAAACAGAATTTGAATGTCACTTCCAAAACATGATTTGTTGACATAAATTCTGAAATTTACTGGACTGGTATGTAGGAACTGAATAACCATTTTGAAAAGGAAATATCACAATGGTACTCATATTGCGGAATTGCATACACAATGCGAATGAGTGCTCAAAAAGGTAGGACTCAGTGCATACCGACACATACAACAGTTGACTAGAATTTGTAAGACAGTGAGTATACTCAGAGTAGGTTAAAACTATTTCGTTACTGGGGCTAAAATGACACCACTGATTTACAATGTGTAGCCAGTAAGGCACGATAAGTACACGTTCTCTGTGGGAGCAGGCGTGGTACATAACAAGCCCTCAGATACAAGATTCCTGGTCTTGGTTTATCGGGTGTACAGTATATATATACATTGCTTAGATGGAACCATGGACGGTATAGCTCAAGCCGTCTGCAAGGTATACAGACGCAGGTCTACTTTGATTTCAGCCACTAAGATAGGCTAGTGCGGATTATGTATCACCGAAGGTAAATGAATGAATAGGTAGATAAATGAATATATTTAGCTGTGTGTGTGCGCATCGGAACCACTTGCTGAGTTATAAATTGACATCCCTAGAACACACTTTACGATTCTGACTTGAGTAATTCGATGTGCTTAGAATACGTAACTGGTCACTCGCATAAAAGCCATACTTTGCACCACTGGCATACGTAAGAAAACTGTTTATTTCAGACACCTAGTAGTTTATTTTGTACAAACCTGTGGTCGTTTCAAGTTCGCCGGTTTCAAGATCCCGATTAACATATTGATAACAATTGTGTAAAGGATGGTCTGAATCAGTTTTTTTTCGGTTACTTTTTTAGTTGGTGAGCAATTTGTAAACGGTTATGAAGAAATACACACATGAATGGAGTTCGATTGACTTTGGTGAAAATATACAGCTTAGTTAACTTATGTAAATTGAACATCTGTAACGATGAAAGAAATTGTGTAGGCGCAGCGTGGTTTCATACCAAAAGACTGTGAAAAATCTAGTGTGCAGTCATTCTTTGGAGACACAACCCACGTCTTTAGAGTAAAGAATTGTTAGGTGAAATTGTTTATGCTTCATGGAGAACAGTTTACCGTTCGCGAAAGTATCGCATCAGTGTTCAACAGAAAAGTTTATTCTGCGATAAACTCCAGTAAGGTTTCATATGTCGTTACGATTTTATACGATCACTTTATATGGTCTTCCACTAGATAGCACAAAGTATGCCTGTCAACGTGAATATACTTATATGGTTAACGTTCAATACGGGGGACTAGTAGATTATAGTGAATTATGGATTGGGCGAGGTAAGTCTATGTTCATCTCTGACGAAATCTGGTT
The DNA here is from genome assembly GCA_013368495.1 of Paragonimus heterotremus. NCBI lineage: Eukaryota > Metazoa > Platyhelminthes > Trematoda > Plagiorchiida > Troglotrematidae > Paragonimus > Paragonimus heterotremus. Next base: position 119,790 of record LUCH01000959.1, on the reverse strand, counting down.
TCGTCACATTTCATAGTAGCTTAACTAAAGCAATTTAACCTTAGTTTTCTAAAGGTATTTCTTAGTTAACATACTGAAAACTTGTTTATTGATGTTTATGTAATTATTTCAAGCTATCAGGTGTCTTACATAATCACTGGGAAGCTCTACGAATTCGACTGAAGTCAGCCATGAATGCATCAGACTTAGCCCACACGGCCTCATGCTCTTTCACTTCAGGCTGCCTACACAATTTCATGAGTGGAGCCACGAAAGTTGGCGTCTTATCTACGGAAATGTTTAGTCGTCAAGTGCACTTATGAAAGTGAAATGTATGTTAAAAATAGGATGTAAGTGGCCCTTAACCTTAGATCGATGCAAGCGAACTCAATACTTACTATCAGAATCCACTTAATCTTATGGTATTGCATCGTCGCTTGGTACGAGTTCAATCGCTTGTCCTCAGAACCGAGAAGAAGAATACGTGCGGCAACAGGATTTATGTGAAGGACGAGACGAGTCAGAATTAGGCCACAGAGGCTCTAAATTTACAGGGCGAAGTCGGCACCATATATGGCCGACATAACGCACAGCAAATCATTCGAGACGATCATATCTGACATTCAAAACGTTAGAATAAATCACGTTATAGGGGGCATCATAAAGTGAATGCAAGAAAACAGTTCAGATAACGTACAGGCGTTCAATCGTGCAGCTGCAATCTGATTAACTGAGTGAGATTGATGAGCAAAGCGAGTTAAAACATATCAATTCCCTTGAAGTCAGGTCAATCAATCGATATGAAGTGATTTGTCTTTGCTGCTTCGTTAGGAGATGCGTGTTCTAACAAACAGGAAGTCTTTGTGATTGATTTTGTCAAGTTTCTTTCCCGTCTGCTTCCTTCACATTCTCTAGAACTGTGTCAAACAACAAATTCAACTGAATACTGTTCCTTGTTTCGTATACATTCTTCGACTTTTATATCAGTAGATTTGCTCTTGAATTAACACTATTGGCCAGTTCAGTTAGTATTAAAATGCATATGAACGAGAAACGGAAGGGTACTGACAAACATGGTTGTCAATCGTTGTACAACTTCTCAGCATGCTGCGTTAATATAAGTGGATACAATTCAACTCAAACTGCTAGCCTTGCATTGACTTACGCCAAAATATCCACCCACTCACACCCCAAAACGTGCTTATGGGGCCAATGGTCCAAAAGATACCAGCTTTGGCTCGTAACTCAAAGGGCTGTTGGTTCGATCCTTGTTCGAACTGTCTGTAACTAGTGTGTCTAACGGACAACAAAATCTGTCTCAGAGTGTCGGCTTAGAGGTGAACCTCATGAAACATTCGAATTACAGATTGACTGCACATTGTTCTGTAATAGGAACCTTTCCATCTTAACTACCTTTTTTATCAATGATGCTGCTTTGTATGTCCAACGAAATTATGGTTATTTTCTGTCCATTTCCTCATCCATTACCAAACCAACCTGTGACTACGTATGTTATTTTAGAATGGGGTTATGGGAGCCATCAGTAAGAATGAAATGGTTCGTCGCATTAGGCCAGTAGCTAAAAAAATAATCGAATTAAACACCTGTTCTTTCGACCCACAATGGGAGTTCTTCGAACGACTGCAATTTTTTACGGTTTAAAAAAGTCATTTAAACGAAAGCTTCCTCTGATCGCTTTGTTCTTTCTCTTTCCGATGTATACTTTACAATTTGTTTAGTTCTAGAATAGGTAAGATATTACCATTGCTAAGGCTCCAAAAATGTCTAGTATCAGCGAATATTCTCGAAAAAATTAATTCGATCACCGTGTTCCTAAATAGGAGTGTTCTCTTCGTGATTATTTCTCAAGGCATTATTCAAACTGTTTGCAGTGTGTGGAGAAAACGTGGCTTAGCCGATGGCAACGCTGCATTGATATATGCATGAGTGTAAAACAATGAACTTTGCATTAAACGTCCATGATTAGGTCATCATCGCTAAGGTTGTGTAGTCAGATTTAATTTGTAAAACTACTGGGGCCACGTGATTAAACAGTCAACACACATTATTTAATATTCATTTATGTCAAAACTTTGTAACGCAGTAACTAACACTGGTGTGACAGACGACAGTTTGGCTTCCCGATGGTTGGTAAATCAGTATTGATGCGAAATTATTTAATGTTTTCACATGAGAGCTGGGCAACATTCCGCAACACTTTGTTAAATACAGTCACCTGTCTTAGATAATGTGCGTCAGCATTACAATGTACCATGCTAGCCAGGTTTACTTATCAGAGGGATGACTGAAAATTTTTCTGAATTCGAAGGCTGTTCTCACAAGTGAATGAAGTCCAACCCATGTCGATCATTACCACTAACCATACTCCTACTGTGTATCATGAATGTTGGAAAAGACAACGTAAAAGAGTACTTTGGCTAACATTTTTGAACACAAAGAATTCGGCCATTGATTTATTATCTGAAAAAATGTGTCCAACGTTAGATAATGTGGCTTTGCAGAGATTCAGTGGCCTGCAACATCTTTTTGGAATAAAAAGTAGTACACCGGATGTTAGATCCACTTCAGTGCTGTCAAACTTCCTGATCGGAAGTGAATGACATGAACACAACATAAATTATTGCTTTCAGCAGAGCTTTGGTTCAGGCCGATTGCTTTCACAACCTCAGTAAGCTCGAATTACGTCCGTCAGCATTTGTGATGCCGAACGGTATCACTGGAATAGTAACCACATTCAGTACCATTCATGAAATCGTAATACATACGCAGACGTGCAATCTGAGAAATAATCGATTATCACTGAGTTGAATTAGCATTGTTCCTCAGCTGGAAAGTTGAAATTGACTAGGTATAAGCAATGAGTCTCAGATGCACGATATACTAAAATGTGTATATGTCAATATAACGATTTAAAGGCGTATCGAGTACACAAGGACTGTGAATTGGAGACCAGAGAAAGGTTGTTGATAGAGCGCAGTAACTGCCTCTTAAGACTGAGACAGAGAGGTGTTGATCAGTCCCTCATAAACATCATTTTTAGCTGAAATGCGTAAGTAAATATTAGTGAATAAATTCATAGGACTGTGTGTGTGAGGTGATCACATTTTGGACTCGGTTGATTTTACGTGATGAATTAAGGTGTAACATCATGCTAAAAGACCTGGAATCTGGACGGTAAGAAAAAAGTCATCTATAAAGAAGTCCACACTCACTGCTACTCAGGCTGACAGAATTCTTATATATACATATATATGTAAACTTATAGGGCCCGCGAACTGAAAAAGACGTGAGAAGTTAATAGGATGTGTTAAAAACAGTGTTCTGCCAAAAGATAATATCACGGAGGTTGTTCACCACATTTCACAACGTTGATAACTGCGTAAGTCATTGGCCCGTACATAGCCATAACCACACCATTATTGTGTGAGGCTAGCCGAACAGTTCAGAGTGAAATAGAGTGTTCCTTCTCAAACAAAAGCGGTGTTTTTGACTTTATAAAAACATATGAATAAGGTTCCAATATAAGCAAGTATTCCCACGGGAGTTCATTGTTTTCACAAATATTTTTAAAGCATTTTGATAGGTTAATCTCGTTGCATATGTTGATGAAGTAGTAAAAAATATGACAGGGATAATTAGTGAGTTTATGAACACAGTTGGTGGTAACACGCTCTATTATAACCAGTACATACGTAGTCTAATCAAGATTTAAAAAAATACTTCTTTTGTTAAGATGTTCATTTATTTTGAGTGCATTCTTACTTTGTGTTTGGGCTAATGGTTTATTCAGATGACTTGACCATCGAAATGAATTGGAAATGCTGTGTTCACTGCAAACAGCCAGTCCGTGAGATTTTTGGTCTGAACAAAGAGTACCTGATGTCCGGGTAGAACTTACTACTATCGATTTCTTTTCCACTTCGAATGATAGTTGTAGACAGCCCGTGTGTCAAAGAAACGTTTTGTGTAGGGCGTATTCACTTGCTTACTATCTTCAAGAGGTTAGGTATTGTTCATACTCTCTAGATGTAACTTTCTACTGATCTGAGCAGCTAAGTAATCTGCGTTACTCAGTGAGATTGCAAGTATTAATCAAACAGATTGTGTACTTCGTGCAGGATGAAAAACTACGACCAGTCTAACTGACGAGTTGGTTGACTTTTGCATCAATAGCTGTTCAAGTATGTCAGTAGTAGTGTGCAGCCAGCAAAATTTATACAAACAGTATACACCACCATATACATACATCGAGCGAATGGTTTGGCAGAAAACACTGTCTGTTCTCTCAGTTGAGCAGTCGAAGCTAGCCGCACCAGGGACACTAAACAGATTACAACTCTTGAGAAATTCAACAGACTGAGTTCCATTGATTTAGTTCACAAGTAACGATAGAAGACATACGTCATGAGATGTTAGCATTTCGTTTACTCTCTTCAGTTACGAACGTAAAATATTGCAATATATAGGACATGCGGATTACAACTACAACAACAGAAACAATCAACGACTGGGTATACATGACACAAGGACTGTTATCAGTTCCAGGGCAGACAAACTATGAGTCGACAGATTATGCATACACAGGTCGGGACGACGAGTATTGATTAACATTGCCTCGGAGTAGACAAGTCATTGGGGGTTCCGATTGCGCAATAATACTGGAAACGAGTTGAAGAGGTCAACAAAGTGACCTGTTTCCATAGTGTACTTTGCAATGGATGGGGTCAGATTACGTCTTACTCGCTCTGTTGCCATTGCCTATTACGTCGTGGTGGGCACCAAGCAACAAGGCATATTTCAAGTTGAACATCACCCACAATTGATTGCAACTGTCGCATTCCCATAGACTTGCCAGTCGGCAATTTTCAAAAGGGAGCACTAGACTCGAGTTTCGCCCTCATTACAGCTCGTCAGTAGTGCATATCCTCGCCACTGCTGGGACTAGAACTCCGGACACGCTTACATGGGGCAACCGTGTTTACCACTACTCCAGTGACCTCACATTAGGCACAACCGAATTATCATATGTAAACACTGAACCACTTTCGCTTGTGAGTATTGATCAGGTCGCCCGATCGCCTCGAGAGGAGACACAGTTACTGTCTGTTAACTCCAATCGATAACCCCGCGATTAGGACTTCCTAGACAGATGGAAATCTCCGCTCTCATTAAACCTGCTAGAAGATATTGTAGATTACTGACGAGCTCTATAGAAAGCGAAACTCGAGTCTAGTGCTCCTTTTTGAAAAGTGCCGACTGGCAAGTCTATGGGAATGTGATAGCTGCGATCAATTGTGGGTGATGTTCAACTTGAAATTAACCAAATACCCGACTACTCATCAGTAACCTAGGCATACGTTCAGTTATTCTTTGTTGTGTGTTGTTTCACAGTGGGAACCCCCAGTTACTTGCCTACTCTGAGGCAATGTTAATCAATACTCGTCGTCCCGACCTGTGTATGCATAAACTGTTGACTCATAGTTTGTCTGCCCTGGAACTGATAACAGTCCTTGTGTCATGTATACCCAGTCGTTGATTGTTTCTGTTGTTGTTGTTGTTGTAATCCGCATGTCCTATATATTCTAATGTTTTTCGTTCGTGACTAAAGAGAATTAAAGATTACAAGTCATCCGATAAAAAAGAATTCTTGGACAATGTTCTGACTTGACTTTAACTACTTATGAGGTAATTTTTCGAACTTATTTCCCTTGAGTGTGTTAAACCAGACAGAAAAACGTTTGTTAGGATACTCGAAGGATAATTTTCTTCTATTTTCACAACACTGGCTAACCGTGAAATAGGTTGTACGAGTGCAAACACTGAATCCAATTCAGTGTACGCAGGCGATTTCAAGCTTACAGATTATGGGGAAGGGACTAAAATTTGGACAGAAAACAACTACATATGGATCACTGGATTACTTCCACTGCGTCCATGCAATGTGTCCCACGCACCATTTTTCGCGTTTTATGCTCTTAGGCTTACTATTGCATCCAACACGGAGTTTCACCTCGACCGTCTGTGGTCCATTTGGTGGGCCCGGCAAGTGTCCGTCAAATCAATTCTTGGGCATCCGCATAGGTGGTGGTAGGTTGTGTGGTGGGGAGGTAGATAGTTGGATGCACTTTACCGGACAGTTTGCCTAAGCGTGATTATTTTTTCTGGAGTCTGACGGAAAAGTAAACAGTACCACGACGCCTCATGTGCACTTGTAGACCAAAGCAGGATTGAAAGAGATGTATGCTTACGGTACAGATTGTCTTCAGTTAAGTGGACGGACATAGAATGTACTCGTTCACTACTGTGGCGTCCGTTTGAAAAAGGCAAAATATATTCAAGGGGAGAAACAAGAACATTCGTCAACGTGTGCGGTCAATGTGTAGTTCGAATTCGTTTATATTCTTGTCCAGAAATTAGATTACATTCTCAGCGTGGTCACTTATTTCAATAAATGATATTTAGTGTGATTAAACAGTCATCTTCAACCAACAATTCCAACATCACGGTTGTAGATTAGCTGTGTAAAATGAACTTAGAGAAATCCTTGTTTTTTCGATACGTTGCTATACGTTCGAGTTTAGGAGACTCCATTGTCGACACCTGTGTAACTTACGAGAACGTACTTTAAATGTAACACATGAGGGACCATTGATGAGCCATTCCTCATGACCAACTCAGAGTGCGCTATCTGATACATCTTACTCATCAGGATCTGAATGTGCTATTGTGGTCGTAGACAGAGTCGGAGGTTCCCTCAGTAAGCTATATTCCCATGTACTATACACGTTGTAGTGACCGAAATCGGCGGGGTTCTATGAAAACAGTGGACTTCAAAACTGATCCGTAAGAATGGGAAAGATAAGCTCACAACAGCCAGATACGCACCAGGTTATATCATAAGTTAAATACCCGACTAACTAACAGACACGTTTAAGCTGTACAAGATTGTCCTTCCGTTTCAGAGGTCACCTATCCTGTTGTCTCGTAGCCCCAGTGATACCACTGTGTTATTGTCTGTGCGTGGTATGAAAGATTGTTGTGGTTGGATACAGATAATCAGTTCAATCGTAAATGATTATACGCACATTCTAGATGATAGACCTCTCTTCAGTAGTTATCAGTCAAATCTTTTAAAAGACTTATTCGTCGACAGGGAATGATTTTGCAGCTCCGGCATCCAAAATGTGAAAGTCACAAAGTGGAAATTCTAACTCCAGGTCTCATATCTCATAGGTTTTGGACCCAGGCAACGAAGACGCGGGGCCAGACCATTTAACCTGAATTCCGATTGGTTAGTTCCTGTTGCTTTCCAAAAAGGTCAACTTACTCCGGGATATGAAAACATGCATTTAACTTAACCAAACTCCACGCCCAAACACTTACGCACTGATGTTGTCACATCGTTTGTTGACGATACGCTCGTAACGGAAATGTCAAGCTGGATGGACGTCACGATAACTAAATTCTCAACGAGAAACACGAATAACGCTGCCACTACTCTAAACTATCACAAATGCACTGTTTGCACGTTATCTCTCCCGGTTAGTCCTCAAAAACTTTCGCTACTTCTGTAAAATACTTACAGTATTGCTCAGATGTAAGTGGGGATCATCGTGTAAGATCCGCTGATCTTACTGTGTCACTATCTTACAACGCGCAAACACTGCACACTAAATTTTTATCGGACGTAACACCTTATTAATAATGATCTCCCAAACCGAATTTCCATGCATTCATCGTGATCAGAAATTTACCTAAACACATTCAATTAGTTACGCTTTTCAGCTATTGCTGTTTGTAGCTATCTAATAAACTCACCAGTATTTTCAATACGATTATTACGATTATCAGTAACTTAGTCATCCTTCATTTGGTGAAGATGTGGGCATATGAGAAGCGGAAAATTGACCTCTTGAGGTACATGAATGATATTACTAGTCTGATTTGGGCTAAAAGCATCTGATTAACGCCTGTACGACATACACACTTTGGAAACTCAAGGATTCCGTGTCACACATCACAAGAAGATAAGGTGTCAGTATTGGAAGTCATGAATTGCCCAGTTGAAAAACAGACACTATGCAGTGCACCCGTTCAGGTGTGTTTCACACTCCTACTCTAACTGACGCATTTTACACAGTTGATCGATAAGTGAACTCATGAAACTGGCCACATGTGCTCATCATCACCGGCAGCATGCATATGTGTTTGATTTATTCCTTTTTCCGGTGCTTCTCAGCAAAAGTTCAGTCGCAAAGGAAGGAACGATCTGCACTGTGGTACTTACCTCATTCATTATTATGACGAACTTGACGCCACAGAGTACATCAACAATACAGAATGGGGTTTGGTTAAGGGCTGTCAGAATGACTGTAGCTAGGAACTGTGTCCCTATTACGTAAAGTGAAGAAGGAGACAAGCAAACGGAATCAAACATTATTTTAACAGGAACGGGTCAACACCGCATAGTTAAAAAGATCACTTGATAGTTATGGGTTTTTCAAGGGACAGCGAGGGGTTTGGTTGTTAGCTTAGTTCGGAAGGAAAGTACATAGAAGAGTACGAAATAAACGAATAGTATTCAAAACTGGAGAAATTTAAACGAACAGTGGCGAGACTATAACCAGTGGATTATGTATGCATTGGGCCTAATCTGTACAAGGAGAGGATTGACAACCTCAGAAAACTTAAGCGTATTGTACTGACACAACAAGCGATATCATTTCCGAATGTACATCACAGACGTACATCAAATTCTCAATTGCATATATGGACAGTTAGCGTATTCAGCTTAGAACCTTCAAGAAACTGTACATATGAAGGTTGATCTAATTATCATTATTGTACTCATAACTTCTGTTGTCATGCTAACTGACCTGGTTCTAGTAACAACATCGTTCGCCTTACTGTTGATCTCTTCAAGGTAACGTGCTGTTTCGGGTAGGATCGGCATCAGTCTGATCTGATTGATTTTTCAACCTCAACAGACAGTAATCTGAGTAGTGGGTCATGTTGATTCTACTTCAAACATTTGGCCTTTGGTCACATGAAGTTAGTTTTAGCTTACAAAAAAGAGACCTTTCTAATCATTATTGTTGTTGTAACTAGTATACGTTCCACTATAAATGCCGCTGCATCAGCTGAACAGAATCCCGAATGAACTGGTTGATTTAAGATACTGAAGATTTGACCACCGTCAACCTAAACCTTTTCACTATCTCTAGCATTTCCGGTTGATAAACTCACACTGAACCGACTACGCGGGGATAAGTCATTTCCCAGTACGTATAGTTTTTGTGATCACATTTTATTGATGCTTACGTTGAATATTGTCGTCGTATTTAATAACAGCCATTTACCATACAATGAATATCTGTTTTGGTGTTACCAAACACACCGGATAGAAACAGCACTTCTACACCCATTGTCTGAATTTGTGCAAAAACCAATCCGAATGAAATCGTTTCGAATCGTAATTGTTAGTTTAGTAGTCAATTACTCGGTTTCTCATACTTTCGACTATTATTACTGCCGAAGATATTCTGCGCTCTTTGTTTTTGTCAAGGCTGCTGATATTTTCAGAAAGCTAGTGATGTTCAAACTATCGTGACTAAGATATAAATCAGCTATCATCCATGTGAAACCCAATTTCACATTTCACGTCACTCTGCTCACATGTTTGCAGCAGTTTGCCTTTAATTTTTAATTTAACGTTACTAGTCTGTTCGCAACGCTTGTGCTTAATCCCAACCGTTTGATGTCAACATTTATTTATTTCCCGTACACTCTTCATCGGCCATAAACAATTTAACTGTATCCAAATTTATTATTTATATTCTGATTCCTAACACAATCTACCACATTTGTTTATATGTGTAGAAATAACGCACTACATTTTTTACCGCTGAAATTAACTGGACAGTTTGTCACGTTTCTGCTGCACTGTTATATGCGTTAGTAAACCTGGTCGTAAGTTATTGTACATTTAAATTGTTTATTATTGTAATTGCAGAACCACGTTCGATAACAGTATATATATTTACGTATAGCCTTCTGCCCCCTGCCCATTTTAAGATATATATATATATATATATATATCCAGCCCAGACCGTGCGTAAGACTAGAATACCTGAACGCATAATTCGTATCTTCTGGCGATTTAACAATCCATATGAAGTGATTGCACACTTTTATGAATCTTTAAATTACTCTGCAACATAAAAAAAGGTTTCGAAGTGCTCTAGAAGAATTTTCATATCTCCTCGTTTTTACAACTTGTATCTCGAATCATTCTACATAACTTACATCTCCGCGCGGTGGGCAGCTGATCCCTTCCAGACTTTGTCTAATCTGAAGAAATAATATCATAGTGACATCAGTCCTGCTTGGTATATATTGATCTAGCCAACATGTCAAAATTCAGTACCATGATTTGCAAGGCTAATTCCATATCCTTGTCAGCTATCACTGAGCCGGCTGTTTGCGAAAAAAACCATTACGTTCACGAAGTTTGACATTTATCACTTATTCGTTTGTTACGACTTTGAGGACACTGTGTTGTATGAGAAGCAGTTTCGTTGTGAGTAGTATATTACTCACAGGCAACATTTAGGAAGACGACGGACAAGAATAGACTATCGGAATAGTGTGTACGCGCTATGGCTGAATTTCCACCAAGGTGACATGACCGATACCAGAGTTTGCACAATAAACAAATTCTCAGGCCAAGCGTCTTTTGCGGTCACACAACTGCTGTCGTGGTTCTTGATCCAATCCTGGCAGAGCCCTGTCTAACAAACCTTGCAGAGTGGCGGCAAACACGGATGGATCCGATCCTTGTCCAAGCCTGGCCGCCTTGAACCGCCCCATAGTCTCCTGGCGGTCGGCCGGGCTGTCAAACGCAACCACCAGCGCCTCCTTCGCAGCGGCCCACTCCATCTTCACAGGGCTTCTTCGCGCTGCCTCCAGCACCGCCTTCGCCCTGCTCTTCACCAGCGTCCGCAGGACAGCCAGCTCCCCACGGTCGGTCTTGACTCCGACCACTTCGGCCACGTCCTCGAAGTCCTCCACGAACGGCTGCGGCCAGGATATCTTCATCCTCGCATCCTGGTGACGGTACCAGTTGTTGTGACTGCAAAAGACGCTTGGCATGAGAATTCACTTATTCAGCAAACTCCTGCATAGTTCATGTTAAAAAGCAAACCACAAACGCGTGCACTCATCTGCACGTCAGGCATGCACTCCCATACATCGGATGATAGTACGTTGTCATTCCCCTTGGTGAAACTTCTGCCATAGTGCGTATACACTATTTCGATAGTCTATTCTTGTCCAACGTCTTCTTGGTGTTCGGAGCTTGCTCTTTTGTTCTTGAATGCTGGCTGTGGGTAATATACTACTCGTGAGTAGTATACTGCTTACAACGAAACTGCCTGTTATACAACCGTAATTCTAACGTAAACATGTGTAACATATTTCGGACAAAGTTATGAACACATCATCTCCGTTTCCAAGAATTTGAGCAAATGTTGAACGAAACCTTATGATCAAGTCTATTCAGATAATTTCAAAAATTATAGTTATCCATCTAGGTAGTTAAGTTTAACAAACTAACTTTTCAGAATTGGGAAAGACTTGAGTGTTGGATAGTTGATACAGAGAAACTGAATACAAACTCATTTGGATTTTCGTAGACAAAATGATAAAGATATACATTTTAACAATGAAACACAAAATCACAAGGTGTGTGTCTTTCAGATTAACAGGATACCGCTTCCAGGGTGGTAACAGTTCTTTTTGAAAGTTTTATTTGGTTGACTGAATCAAGTAATGACTGTTGACATTGCTTATAGTTGTAAAATATATAGCAGATTGTCACCAACTGACTACAAACAAATTATGGTAAATTATTCTCTCTCTTACTGTTCGTCCACTTCCCCGTTCAATTAAGAGCCCTAGGACGCTTTGGACTACAATTTAGAATTGTTCATTCATAAAACACCTAGTTTCGGAAAACTGGGGCTTCGGCTGGATGCAAATCAGTTACAGAAACAACATGCCTAGTCGCCGCGAGTTTTGTGCCAACTAAGCTACGAAGCCACGCCAAAAGTTCGGAAGTTTCACACTATGACCCAGTCAAACACCCGTCCCATTGTCTCGCATGCAATCAACCAAGTGATCCAGATACTTGACTGGACCAACGAAATTTCCTAGGCAGTTTGCGAGAGAATCCACCAAAGCTACTGTTGAACATTGAGCCTCTATTATCAGTAAATAGCTTGGCTTGTCTGCCAATGTAAAAGTGACACAGCTTTAACTGGATTAGGACCGACGCTAGAAACAAAATATCCAAAAGCAGCAAGCAACTATTGTTTTGCGTGCGAAATACGTCTATCGTTACAAGTAAAGTGAAGGGTCTGTGATCCTTAAGGCGAGTTTTTATTGCTGATTTTCCTTCTGGCGCTTCTAACGTCCTTGTTTCATACACGCATTTTTCCCCATCACTGAAAAAGTCCACTACTTTTCTTGAGAAATCCAAGTAGGAATTAACAAAATGACTAATGGTGAGATATTTCCAAAAGGTTTATCTCGAATTACAATAGATTATTATCTCCTCAAATTGTTACTGTCCAGTTTTCACAATATTCACCCTGAGCAGCTTTATCACAGATCATTGTGGTAGCCAAATCCTACTTCTTCCTTTGCAGTTTACCACTCTATATTTTTGTTTCCGTATTGCATTTGAATTTCTTAACGATTTTTCTGTTCAATGACTTATTGGAACGACAACAAGATAACAGAGTCATAAAACTTTCAAACGACATTTTATCAGAGTTCAGTAGAAAGATGTAGAAAACCAAAATATTTTATAATATATTACTTGAATATTCTATATTGTCGCATAACAAGGAAAACTGTATAAATCTTACTAATAACTCAAAAGCTGAAAGGTCGCGCAACTTAGAGGGTTAAAAAGTTTAATTTCCAAACGTTGGCCGACTATTTTTTGAATTTCAACTCAGAAAATGACTACACATCACCCCTCATTGTCCCACTACTTCATCGTTCAACTTCACTTCGCTTAGCCAGTTTCGATCAGTTCCGTTTTTGTCTCTTTGGGAAAACTGCATTAAGCATTTTCAAGATACAGACTTCACATATAAACATGTATGAAATGTCTAGAATGCTCCCGTGCAACCTGTTTAAACAGCAACATGGTTCGCATGGTGCTTCAGCTTGGTTGCCGGGTCTATTACAGAATATCGTGCTTTTGTATGAGTGTATAATCTTGTGTACATTCTTAATGGTCAATGTAACTTACTTTCTTGTGTAACGTTATCACAAAACTAACTTCCACGTTAGCCAACTAAACAACAAAGAGAGTAAAATTTAGTCATTTTGTCTGCCTTTTTATCGGTCAGATAACTAATGACTCGTAAATGGTTTTCAACGAAATTTTCTCCATGATGATTTGGTTTATTTCCTTTTGGAGTTGTAAAGATTTTAACATGCTTACCCGGCTAACTGCACAGAAACGAAAGAGAATGAACTATTTCGTTTTATTCTGAACCAGTTCTGCGGTAGTCCGCGAAAAAAAGACAGACGAAAGATTTTAACTTAAGTCTGCACACAGTGGATCCCAAAATGCAGTTATCATTTGTTTTTGATTGACACTGTCAATATGCAAGATTTTCACTTCCTTATCTGACAGTGCACAGGAGACTGTGGTGTTACCGGTGACTATGTGGTCAGTCCTTTATACCAGTAGTGCAGCACCCAGACTAGCTAGCCGAATATTCCTGCACTTTGGTATGCACTCAGGTGTCGTCGGATATCTTGAATGACAACGCAAAATACAGGCAACTGATGAACAAACACACACCTAAATAATTGCCCAAGTGCCTTCACTTCTAGAGTGTTTGTCTAGTCTTCTGTTACCTGGACCGATGGGTCACCCTCTCGACTTACAGTGTTCGCTGGAGCCACAAACATAACTAGCAAACGGTGCACTGGAATCATGAAAGCAAACAAACAACTTATTGGCTCTATTCTATTTGAGCGAACTTGTCATCGGCTTCGGACAGATTTGGCAAGCAATGACCTGTGTTCTCGTTGTGTACTTCACGAGTGTACACTGACTACTCATTGCTTATCTCTACTCAACACCAACAAGAATCATTCACTTGAAATGAGTAGTTGGTCTGTTCGAAGACTATACGAAAATGGTGGTGCTCTCCTTTTTTAAATTTCCTTGGAAAGCGGTTTTTTGTTGCTAAACATTTCGTACATCTTTTCAGTTTCAATCACAACACTAAAGACGTTATTATGATGTAAGAGTCTTTGACCGCATTCTTATTCATTAAACTGATATCCTTTTCAAAACAACTGATAAACGTTCACATTTTTACTTTATCAGTTAAATTGTATCCCTTTGTCTGCGGATAAGTGATGTGGGATTTTGTTTGCTATGAGATGATTATCATTCACAAATAATGTCAGCTCTTGCATTACCGTAGACTTTTCGGCCAACATTTTTATATCAACCAAACCTTCCTATTACTTGTCAGTAATTAGCCTATCACTCACTTTTACTTTTTTCGTGATTTCAGTTTAGAAAGAAGTCGTAATTGTGCACTTTAATTTGAGTTAACTCAGCAGCTAATGTTTCGCCTTTCAAGGCGATAAGACAGTGTGAGCAGTACTCACAAGTGAGTATGGCTGAGCGTTTGTTTGTACTTATTAGGTCGTGTCTAATGTGAGGCCACCGCAGCAGCGGTCGATACTGTTACTTTATGAAGGCGTGACCTGAGTCCTGGTCCCGGCCGTGGCAAACACACTGACGAGCTCACACATGAGCAAAACTTGAGTCTTCTTTTATACTGGTTCAACAAATGGTGCGGTGTAACAGTCCATCCAAATTTGTTTAAATACACAACTTAATGCTTGTTCAATCATCACCAGTCTTTTCTGTCATTTGCCAATATGGTTCCAATTATTCATCATTCTTCTTTTTATGATGCCACCGTTATCATTCCCTCTCAGGTTTACTTAAACTTAGTTCGTTCACGAGTTAGGTTATATGAAAGTTCCGGATTTCGTTTATCAACATGTGTCTCGTCAGTTGTATACTGTTTTACTTTTCGCACCTGCAGAGAATGAAATCGTGGATGCGTTTATTTTCAACAGGAGTTGTAGGTTGCACGAAGTAAACTGATAGCCTGAGTTTGAGCTCATGAAAACAAACACATTTATAGCGAATTCACTTAATTAGCTTTGTCAGACCTTGCCGTTCAGCACCACTTTAATGGATCAACGTAAAGGTCCTCTCTCTCTTATCGTCTGATTAGTCACATAACAGAGCACGTGATTCACCGGAAGCAAACCATGCATGCACACATGTGCACTCTTGTGTACACAGGGAATAGCTGTTCAAATTGCTTGACAGGCGCGGATGTCCACGGTTTACGTTCATCAAAACCACACGAGATATTTGCTATAACTAACTTAACTGTGGGAGATGCCTAAGTGATCGTAGTTCACCTCATTAAAATGGTGAGTCCTATTTGCTTAACAAACTGCATTTCTTATCAGTAGTTTAGCAGCTATGCTTTTCCAATCTGCTAATTAGTCCAGTCGGCTACAAATATTTAAATTCTAACCAACTTTGTGCCCAGTATTTGTCACATTCTGCTTTAGGTGATTTTCAGACAATTACCCATCCTGTCAGTTTCTTCGCCCAGATGTACTTTATGACTTATTTATTCTAAGCCTGACTTATGAGTACCACTTCATTGAGATAAACTATATATCTCCAGTTCTACGTTAGGTACATCGGATCAGCATCTGTTCTCAAAATGTTTTGGCCCCATTTGAAATCTTTTAGACTGTAATGACAATCTTTTAGGTCGTGATCAGTAGTTTGTTTCTAAGTCAGTAAAAAATATCGCAGTCATTTTTCGTCATTTCAGTCTAATTCTGTCGTCATTTAACTTTTTTAACCATTTCCATTTTATATTTACTAATCAATAAGCTCAGTTAAAAAAGAGTACATGGTTGATTGTACACACCAATTAACATGCTTTCATGTGGAGCATTGCTTGTATGAAGCGGGTAGACAGGCCAATTTACACTCTCGTTTGGCAGGTCAGTCTGATACTGAACTGTAACAAGTGACTGGACGTTGAAGCAGTTCAAAGGGTCAGCGTGAGGGATTAGAATTGGAGTATTTGTTCAGGGCAGATGGTGGAATTCACGCCTACTGGATAGCCCTTGTTTATAAAGATAATGAGATTGAATAAAATGGAAGTCAACTTTTCGTTGTGATCCCATCAACTGCTTACCAAAAATCAATTAACAATCAGGAAAGAGAATTTGGGACTTGGATGAAATGATTGTGAGTCGCCTGTATGCAGAGGATTGTTGTTGCAATCAACCTCACGGATTCCACTAATGTCTAATCTTTTCGGCCGTGTGCAGAATCACAATGGAAACTTTTCGACATACCGAGGACTACTTAATTTTGAAGGATGGATCAGAGAAGATCTAGTGATTACACAAGATGTAATGATTGAACTACGTTCACAAGATTTATGTGGTCTCTTTTAGCTTGTCTATAGTAATAATCGTGTTGGCTACATGTGCGCATATTTGGTCGCAGTTTTCTAGTCAGCTATTTTCGAAAAAATACATTGAGAGCAAGTGTCGTCCACAAAATCTCAGTTAGCGAACGGTGTGTGTCCTTGTAAAAGTCTGGGTATGAACTTATACCACACTGTTATGAGACAGTCGTTTTGACAATGACGTCACTGACCGCACATTTGGTAGGACGAAGCTATCATGTGCCAACTCCCAGACACATACACTTGTGTGTGACGATCCGGTTACTTGGCCGTCTAGAAAGGAGACACGATAAGTATCTTGCCTACTCCACTCAGTGACTAGCTGACTGAGGTTTGTCATCAAGTTGAAGGCACGGAATTCGCCATAAGTTTTCATCGATTCTTCCCTTAGCGATGCCGCATATTGAACAATACTCACAACTGGTGACAGCTTTTGCATTCAGGCAGACCCTTCATTCAGCCTTTTCCAAAACAAGCACCAGACTTCAGGTTCACTTTAGTCGGAACACTTTACCAGCATACAACCTTGCTACAAACCATTTTTAAACTCCGGTTCATATTCTTATAAGGCACCTATGTTGTTCACATTGTAGGCACGAACGAACTATCACATTCAACCCGGCCATCGCGCTTGTTTGCATGCACTTAACAGTCTCGAGCACGGTCACTTTAATCGTCCTGTTTATCCAAATCGAAACCTCTGATAAGGTTTTCTCACTCAAGTTGAACTGACAAAAATCATTGAACGTTTGTTGATTATTGGCAAGTGTTGAGGTGTATGGTTGACGACTTGCTGTAAGACTCATTCAAAGTTAATAAATCTTAGTTTGGTTCAGTCAGAAGTAAGTTGGCAAGGTGACACATTTTGATTTGTTCAGGATTCCGTCTCTGTCTACTTGTTGGAGCCTCTCACATTTGTGCTGTAGATAGTCATTTTGATACTCTGAGCTATATCACACTGAGTCCCCTGTCTGGATGATGTTGGACGAATAAGGTAGACTGTCGCTCCAATAACAGGTGATTACAATGGGGATGCCAAGTATACTGAGAATAGAATACGACGGTAGCGTAGAACAAAACGATAACAGTGAAATGTCAGTGGTATACTTCAACAGAACCAAGTATACAGTTTCAATTCAGTAGGGGCCACCGAACCGTCTGTTTGTCATTGGGCCTTTCAGATGGGCTTATTAGACTAGGGTGTTAGGTTCCTTATAATTGAGCTGAGGCCTTGTTAATAAGGGTTCTCAAAATGGCACCATTAGGAAAGCTGACAGTTATCTTAATACAACCGAAGGAAACTCGGTGAGACTCATGGTCTGTACCGTGTATTCTATGTATTTTCATAGCCACTTATCAAAGACTAATTTTCACGACCGCCAAAATAATATTCAATCAAATAAATGTTTGTGAGTAATAGGCACACGTCAAACAAAACTGTTCTCCATTATTGTTAAGCCTGTTTGGTAAACTGGATAAGTTGTATATTAACACAGATTTATGGAGTGAAACCACTTGTTCCACTTTTCAATGCGAATAAAATTGAAAGGGCAAGTAGTTCAAAAGAGGTGAATTGATTTCACACACTATGTTAAATTGTGAACCGGTAACGCTTGAAATTAAAATTAGCCAATAGTTAACTAGAAACAAATTATTGATTACTCCCACACTACTTGGGAAAGACGGGGTGATGGTGATGTAACTCTTAGATATTTGTAACAAAGTGCTATGTAAACTTTTCCTTGAACATGTAGCATAGTGATGTTCATCTGCATTTAAGATTGTACCAGACACATTTTTCCTGCGAATATTTGTCATGATCATTATAAGTATGCACGTGCGTATGCAACACATACTTTACTAGAATGTGACAGAGTAACAAATCACTTCTTACTAGAGTTTAAAGGCTGCTTTTGGTACTGTTTACTCAAATACTGATGAACTGTTATAAATACTTCTCCAAACGAGAAGGCGTTCATTTGTCTCTACAGTAGTCACCTTTAATCATTTCTCTGTGAATATCACGAAACAGAAGGCTGGTTTTATGACCATATTCTTTAAAAAGCACCTATTGATTCCCTGGTTGGCTTCCTCGGGCCATCAACAGATGGGATAAAATGAAAATTCCAGCAAGGGTTGCACTGGGGACTTTTATATTTCGGAAAACACCAATCCGATTTTGTCTTTTCTTTCCAAATTTTTTTAGTCAAGCTAGATTGACCTGAAAATAAGTGATGTTTTTTTATGGATCTTTGTAGGGTGTAAAATACTGACCCATTATAAAATACAATCTGGTAACACCAATACGAATGAGTGGGGGCAATTTTATTTTACAGAAAAATGGTTGGCGTTAACTGCCTCCGTCGTAGTTTGTAGGGGTATTCTGTTTGCTCGCCAAGACCGATCACAATAATCACTAGCTGTGAAAACTATCAATCGATCATGTAAACCACAAGTCAGCCAGACTCGGCTGCGTTTCTCTGTCAGTCAGTGGGTTTGAAGTAAATTGATTTAAACGGAATACATTGGACTGGTGTGTGATCTCCAACAAACAAGCTTCTTTGATGGAAATTAACTACTTGGGATCACTAACGTATGAACCAACATAGAATCTGTTATCTACATTTCCAAAAGAGTTGAATTGGGAACTTTCATTGATCTGGAAATATTGTCCTGGTTTTTGTCCTTGTTTCCACAAATTCTTAGTTATGTTAGGTTTATTTTTAAGTAGGTAATGACAGTTATTTAGATAGCGCGCAACATCAACCCGATAATTATTTTCGTGTACTTGAACGAATACAAATGGTCTGTAGATAGTATCTTGCTTTGTAAACCTGAAAACGAACATGTATAAAGCAGTCCATGAATGTTTAAAGCGTTAAGCTAGGTGAAATTCTTCCGAAGTACTTAGCCGAAACCGAACTTTCGTTCTTACTGGGTAATCTGACAGCAAAACCTAACAATTAAAATTGTGCACCAAATCATCATGTGCAGTTCTGGCGAACATAGGACTGTAGTTGAAATCTTACTGTTTATATTTAATGCAACCGCAGTCTTTCTATACTTCTCGATCAATCTTGGAAATACTTCTTTGACCAGATAAATCGGTTAGAGTTTTCATATTTCAAAGATAATATTAACTAAAAGCGATAGTTAAATTATAACTTTTTTCCCAGAATACAATCAGTTGAAAAATCGAGCAACGAACTGTTTTCTTCTATGTGTTTCCTTCTAATCTGTACTGCGCATGGTGTTGATATCATTTTGTTGGAAAGTCCACACCCCCTATGTCTGGGAGCTTGCTAATCCATTTATGGTCCTTGTTATCATCATTATGTTTTCTTACTAATTAATGCCACCCTTACCGCAAAGTGATCAAAGATAGTTCAAGGGCACACAGTTTGTGTAATTCGAGAGATAACTTCATATTTGCAGCTTTTCCCAGGCATTGGAGAAGATTTCGGGCAAGTTATTGATCGTTTTCAGCCATTTTGATAAAGACTAGTCAAGATCAAAGCATCATCTGTTTCTCAACCGAATGAAATCCAACTTAAAGTCATATGATTGATCAATACAAAGTAGTCTATATTCAGTTGTGATCTTCCTGTATGAGTTGGATGAAAAGTGTTTTGGAGTTTACACCGACAAGAAGTTCTTGTCTACCAATGCTAATTTTCAATGTTGTGGAAGTATATGCTAAATGAATAGTCCATTTAAAATCAATCATAACTTTTACTCTGTTAGTTGTTTTGGATAAATTAAAGACCATAATAATGATCCCACCAAATTGTTGAATACAATATACCTAATATTGTGTGTTATTTACATCGAACAGTTTAGACTAAAATGCCTGCAAGGTGAAGCATCGAAGTGCTTCTTCAGCTCTTCAAATTCACATACTTTCCGTTGGTCTCAATGGCCGTCCTACTGGTTCCGAGGGGATAATTTTGAGTTTAGCTAAACATGAACCAGCGCATAGGCTGATATCTCGGCACCCTTAACGCTGACGAACACGGCTTACATCATGTTGCTACCCAGCACCGGTTGTAATCCACGGGGATGGAAATGTTTCAAGCAAACACCTGTGACCAGTCTCCTTCTTTAAGAGACTCACAAGGTAGAGATAACGAGGCTGAGATTGGAACCCTCATATTACGAACCGAATTCTTATGGGGTTCTTTGTCATCATAATAATTTAGATGGCGAGAAGCTGGGGAAAACCAAAAACACTTCTACATTGTTGTGGAAAATAAAAACACCTCGTCACATATCAGGTCAAGTTTGTTTCCACGAACTGGTCATGCCAACACACTTTTTGTCTCTGGGTTTCTGTGTACCACACACCGATTTCTTAATCTGAGTGAGCCGATACTTAAGCTGGATATCGTTCCAATCAACAGTGAATTGTGTAGACGATTTTTACTAATGTGCTGAAGATGACCGATGAACAGTGGTTCGGCATGTTGTTGATCGTTGGAAGGGTTAGGTATAAGAAAAATTTGAGTTGCTAGAAGTTAAAAGTTAGTTGAATATATTTTTTGGCTTGTCTCAACAGTCACTGGAAGCATGGCGATCGCGACCATTCCGATGGAAATGGTAACTCAAAAAGAAGCTGAAAGGCAAGACAATCGGCAGCTGAGAAACGTATAAATATTCATTATATATATGTGCATTTGCATTATGCAAGTTGTTTCGATTCCCCCCTTTTGCACAAGCTTTCTGACCATGATTAAAAGATAACACCTTAAGATGCCGGTGCACGAAGTCTGTGCGTTAGCCAGATATTATTAGTAAATCATGAACTGAGTGGTCAACACAACGATAACTACCACACACAGATCACTGACATCCGGTAACTTAAGCGGGTGAATCACGTTTTACTATAGATCCTCGGCTAGGGACCGCATAGGCAAAGTGCTTTCAATCAGTTTACCCTAATTCTTGTCCATCTTGAACTAAAACACTTGGTACTTTCAAGAAGACCACTGTATTGCGAGTGCTGTAAGCGATCTGTGCGTTCACTTAGTCCGAACTCCATTAAGCACCACTCAAACTCGATCACCCCTTCCGATTTTACAATAATCTGAATCCTCAACCTTCCATCAGCAGTTCACACGTCATTCATCTGGTTAAATAAAATCTGTTGTTTCAACCTAATTACGAACTCCTGATCACGAGCTTGTCAATTGGAATCAACAGAACGATTATGTTTTTGCCGACAATTATTCGCACGAAGCTATGGTTGAGTTTTTGTATATAATTAATCGGTCACGTTGTTGTGAGGTTATTGACAATTTGAACAGCTCGCGCATTTCAAATTCACGAGTGCCTGAATGGAAATTTCGGTTCATAAATTGATTTGCATTCCTAATGCGCTCCATTTGGTGCAATACCCGAATCCTGCGCTTCCGCCCGAAACGAATCAGCCAAAGGGTTTCTCCTAATAGGAATGTTAGCATAAAATGTGTATGATCTTCAGTTTGTGTCAGTAGGAGCCCTCAACCTTCGGTCGGTATGGTGGACTGATTTCCATCGTAAGCAATTAAGTTTGGATTGCTTTGTAGTTTTGCAGACCGAAAATACGTTTTGATAAATTGAATTGATTGGGGTGCTTCTTGATGCTTACTCTCAAACTGACACTTCATGACCGACTTCGTGCTTGTTTGGACTTACCAGATAGAGATAGTCTGAACGAGAGATCGAATTAGGTACCCTTCACTTTACGAGTCAAAGATCTTATCCACCGAGCAACTAGTTCTATGAGCAACGCAAGGGATCGGCGAAATACAATTACAAATTCGAAGTAACATTACGTTACAATTACATACAAATTCGTCCGCCACTAGTGGTCCTCATGGAACTGGTTGCCGAGCGGATAAGAATGTTGACTGGTAAAGTGAATGATACCTGATCCGACCTCCTATTCAGACTGTCTCTACCTGATGAGTCCAAACAAGGAAGAAACGGACCATGGAATGGTGGTTTGAGGGTGACCATTGAGAAGCATTAGAGACACCATTCCGAACCCTTGCGGCCGCAGTCAGTGTTAACTGGCACTCCGAGGTGGATTGTATCCATCCACACTAACGGCAGAAGAACAAAGTATAGCTCAATTAGCTGACTGAGGACATGCCACAAATCAGTAGCCATGGAAAACGATGAAATTGTGAGGTACAGGTGAACTTTTTTACAGTAACCCTTTTGTAGACAACCACCTCCAGACAGCGACCGGTTTTCTAGAACCTATTCCATGGCTGTATTTTATAAGGATCATTTGTATGCCATTCATAACCCCGACAAATTAGCTACTGATCACTAACACATGATCACTTCTCCGGTTATCATGGAACACGATAATTTTTTCGGTTGTTCGTCATATCACAAATGAGTTTAACTACAGAAGCGAGACCCTTAATGTGTTAGAGGGACTGTAGTCACAATAAGTTATTTTTAGGTCAGCAGGTAAAAATATTTAGGCTATTTTAGCAAGGCTTGAGTAGTCATTAGTGAGCATATCTGGACCAATATTTGGGCAACACCGCAGGCTGACTGAATTGTGAATCCGTGCAACAAAATTGCAACACTCTATATTTTGACTGAACGTAAGAAATTATGGGTCCAGTTGTAAAGAGGGCCTGAGTCCTTCGAGTACGTATGATGAGTTAGGATTGAAAATGCAGACTGAAAAAGGCAGTTGAACACAACTGAACAGAATTGCTTGCATCATAAAAGTTGGCAGTCAGTAGAAGCCAGGTGTCCAATGAGCTTAACAATTGCTTTAACCAAACCTATCTATCGGGTATAAGTTGAAACAACACACACAGATGGTCGCAGCTCATACAGTTCCACAAACATTGTGATCCCTAACATCTTATGATGTAGTTAAGAAGAACTCTATGAAATATGCTGGCATGTGAGTGAGAGGTATACTACTGAGTCCACTTCTAATTCACTGTTTCAAAAGAAGGCAGTGCAAACGCCCATATGTACTGGGATACGTTAGGTGTTTGACAAACAACAGTCAGTTTTTAGAGACTATCGAAAAAGCAGTAACACATTAGGTGTTCGTTTAACAGGACAAAGATGCGTTCACAACCACTACGAAGGATCACCACAGTCGTCTGCAACACAAAGTAAAAGGACCCCGCAATAATAAAACTCTTAGTTTGTATGAAGTTGTCTCAGGTATTTTCGGGCTTCATAAACAAACTGTTGTTATAATTTGAAGTTGTTTGCGATAGGGAGAGACAAGAAGGCAAATTATTTCAAGAATAACAATCCAAAGATATGGACGGTGGACAGCATAGTGTCATTTGTTTACCTGTAACATTTAGGTGACATCCAAGTCAGTAAGCTGATGTAATGTAACTTGCTACGATTTTATCGACTGGTAAGGTATTTAAGCGGGCTACCTTACTAAGTCTCATTAACTACGTACTAGCTTGATGTGCATTTGCATGATGTAATCCAGCAGATAGTGATGTCAAGGAACGAAGCTTTGATCTTCACTATCAAGCTACATGTCGAACGTTGTAGATCGTCAAGCAAACGAAATGGGTCTGATTAAAATGGGGACCAGCGGTAGTGAAAACACCTCATGCGACTAGTTCTGTATGCTGTTTAAACTTCCAGGAGGAATCGCGCATGACAAACAATACTGTACCCACTTCCGGCAAACTGTTTCAGTAGCACATCATTGCCACTTCAATTGGGGCAAGATACGATAAGCTTGAGGTTAGTGCAAATGTTTGTAAGTTTTCACTCCTCTTTTACTAGTGAAGCTTTTAGATAAAGTCGTGAAACACACTAGTGACCATCACAAAAACGTAGGAAAGAAAGTAGCTAACAAAGAAGATAGTAGGAGAGGATGAATAAGTATCTGATAGGGCAACTGAAAACAACGCTTATCGATTTCTATCCTTTACGTAGAAGAATCCGGAATTAGCTTCGTAAAGTGAGTTGATTTCAGTGTGATAACAGGCAGAAATAAAACATTCAGATTGTGGCTAGGTAATTAGTAGTATTAAAGTTCCGCGTAGAGTAGAACCCACACTGATGTCTGTTTTTATCTTTCTTGGACTGTATAGCATAAATAATTTGTAGCTGCTTGATAGTCTCTTGGAGGGATCGTTTATTTACGTCTCAGGGCATTCGTTGTAGGATTGTTTCACTGTATTAAGTATAAGTTCTGCCAGTGAACTTATTCGTAGTGTACATTGTGAAGGATTTCGTCTTTTTCCACTTCTGTTAAATGTCTCAAATCCGGAACTGCAATAAAACGTGTGTACCACGTGACGTTGGGAGGGACGTGGAAGTAAATTTTCCCTGAGTTGGGCAGATGTTTGATTTTGCGTGAACCATAGACCATCTGCCCAATAAGTATCGGTTATGTCTAACATCAGATATAGCTGATTTGTAGCCAGTTCATATCGTTGGTCCGGTCAAAATCAATGCTTATCTGAACCGGCTGTTTGAGGGAACAGATATGCTTCTTTTATCGTGAATGTTGTTCGTTTAAAATATCAGTCGGGCTCCTTGCCTTATAAGCTCCAACAAAGTCGAAATCTGCTGCAAAGCAGCATTAGTTTGTGGACGAACAACGAAAAATATCGACCCGTCTGATCGTGGTGATTCAGTCTTAACAGGCGTTAGTCTACTAAGTTTGTACTGCTACCCGATGGTTATCCACAATACCCATACGTTGGTGACACTTTTGGCTCAATTTGAACTGTGTTACGAACGTGTAGTACGGATGAAATCCAGAGTGATTCGGTTGACGTATACTTCATCTAGCAAATTACACGTCACCTCATTTAATAAAACTCTGTTTCATATACATTCGGTAGTAATACTTACTAAGATCTGAACAAGTATTCAATGCAAATCGTTCACTCAATCACATACGTTCACTGGAAACTATAGTTAAAACATATTTCAAATAAAAAAACAATCCTAGAAAACACATGTTAGTGATGAGGAAAACTAACCGTTCGAACTGTTTAATAAAAATTTTCATCATGATAGTATTGAAAAAGGGAGCTTGGATTTATGATTAAAACAGTCCCAGAAAAACCTCAACTCAAATTAAATACTGTTTGACCATGATACGTTTTTTTATAGCTGTGGTGTTCTCTCCGCTCATAGATACTACACGGATGCGAAACATTCCTGGTTTAGATCGGATGCATCTCGTTAGTCGAAAGGACACAATACAAGCTACAGAGAGTTTATATTGGTTGTGACCAACGTGGTCAGAATTTGAACTGAATAGTGGAGTGCGCTCAAGCCATCTCGATGCTCTCAGTCGCCCAATCTCAACGGATACACATTGAACAGAATGCTGTTTCGAATGTTACTCAATCTTTCTATACACTCGACAAGTTCAAGCAAGAAAGAAAACGGTCATGTTGGAGTTATAGTTTAAAGAAACAACTAGACATTTATAGCGCAGAAATGATAAACTACACAGTGAACCGGGAAAACCATAACCTTAATGGATGTTTGATTAACAGAGAACGTAGTTAAGGTTGGCCATTCGATCGCAATGAAACATTAGAGAAGATAGCCCGTGAGTTAACAGGTGCAACAAAGATACAGTCAAGTAAGTTGTTTATTGGGGCGGATGTTTCACTAATTCTAGCCCCTACACGATATACTCTTTAAAACCAACCGTCTTACATGTGACAAGCCACAAACCTTTCACAAATATCGTAGTTGATCATAATTACAACAATCCCTTGCAGTTGTGACATTTTTCTATCCAATTTGCTTGGTCAAACTGTGTTCCGTAATTCTGTCGATGCCGTAACCAACAAAACAAAATTGTGTCAATTGTAGCGCTGTTTTTATTGCCCAATCGATAGTGCGTTTTATCAAAACAATTTTGTTTCCTCAGGTTGGTCATAAAACGTTTGTTTATGTTACTGCTAGGTTTTTGGAATAAATCAACACTCAGGGCTTCTACATAGATTGCAAACGGTTATGTAAAATTGACATTGCAACCATCTATGTGCGGTTGGTAATTCCCCCTAAGTCAAAAGTTGATTGTCAACTTGAAAACTAGCTTAGGTAAATAATTTGAGTGTATTATGCAATAAAACGATAAAACCGAAGTGCATCTTTGACGTTCGTAGAAATACATTCGTTCACTGAAGCATTAGATTAGGAACGGAGACCGATCGGTTAAAGTCGAAGTCATTCAGGAGAGTGAACCTGGTCAAAAATGACAATCAGTGCCCCAGTCGAGTAATTTCAACTTGGTTTACTAAAGCATCAGTACTGAACACCAAGTCGTTGACAGAGTCAGACGACAGTTGGCAGGGACCGAATTTATCGGTTCAGAAGATAACAACGTTATTTGTTTTGCTAAGCTTTAAAAGAAAAGTTTTATACTTCAGTCATCCGCATACACACTATCTTTACTTGTACATATGAGGAATCATTTGGAGTAATTTTGAGCTTTCGTACTTAAGTAGAATTAAGTCAGGTGCCTTTGAGATGAAGTCCTGAATTAGAATTAGGCATTTTTGAAATACGTCAGTAATATTCATCCTTACCACAACGTGACTTTAAACTCCCATCCATGTTCTTGTGATATGACAATTGTAATGCTGCGTCATTGACATCACGTTGAACACAGCTGGTCTACTACTGGTCACAATTGCTAAAATGCAATGCTCAAGTTATCCTGTCGGTGGCGTTTGGTGGGAAACCGGTTGATCAGTGCTCGAAAGGTTTGACTCATAAGAACTTGAACCGTGGAACAACTCGTGCCAACGTCAGATATGCTCATTACATCTGGCCACTGACGAGTGCAAAACTCGTCCCAGTGAATTCTGTTCGGAATATGCAGGTTAGAAGGTCGAGCTGAATGAGAAAACTATGGCAAACTCTTACTGATCTTTATTTTATATCATTCAAGATCCCCACCTACACATCACTATATTTATTCAAAGTTTCGTGTAGCTACTGTGTGCTGATCAGAAGCAGAAGGTGGCCATTCATAGTCTGTCCAATTGCTTAACGTTTGTCATCCTGGCTGTCAAGCGAACAGTATCAAAATTAACTTGTCATATAATTACGTCAAACGGTTCTGAATGGGAAGGCAATCGTGTGACCCAATTGACCTCCGAAAGTGGCAAATGAGTAAGGGTGACTGTAGTAATCGTAGGGCCTGGGCAACTTTTCTGAGCGCACAGCTTTGGATTGCGTACTTGAATTCTGATCATTTCAGCTATTGCCACACTTGCAAGACTCATTTGGATAGACGGCTGGGCAAGTAGTAAATGGGCTGGAAAACCACTTCCGGTGAGACAAGGCGCTCTGGGTCAACGGCGTGCACCAAAAGTGCACATGAAATTGATTTCACCTCACCTTTAGTCAGCTATGTGGAGTGGTATCCATGTATTCCTTAAGAAAGGCGTTTGGCTGTGCGGTCGACGTAATTTGTTCCACAGAGACATATGAAAGAATAAACACACAATGAGGTCACACATTTGGGCAACTTATCAGTGAGTCGTACGTGAACTAACGAGTTGGATCGAAATGAGATTCGCAGTTGTGTTGAACTGTGAGTTTTCCAATGGCGTTATTCCTTCTACGAGTCATCAGTTCAATCAACGGCCTCTTTTTTGTAGTCTACCGTCACATATACCAACTTTTTTTCCGCAGGTAGGAGCTTAGCTTTAGGTGCTGTCAGTTGTGTTTTTCAATAAAGTTTACCGGCTCAGAGCTCTCCGCGAATGCCCGCTATAAAAAATATTTTTTTCTGCTTTAACTGTGTCATCAGTTCATATTTTCATAGCTCTGTTTGTCACATGCAAACAAGATGCGTAACTAAAACAAAGGAGTATGCTGGCTGTTCCAATTCAACCTCTTGTGAATGTTTGTCCTAACTGAACCGTTTGTAAAACACAGCCATAAAAGATATTGATCAATCTTTCTCGGCCTCAAGCGTAAAGTTGCGTTTAGCATGCGCTATGTTCGTCACTGCAGTTTCCTTCACTACAAATGTGATATCGTGCATGTACCTATTGCAAAATCGACAGTGCTCAATAATCCCACGAAGCGCAGTTCTTTCTTGTACTACCATTAAGATATCTCCATCAAAACCTCATCCACTTGATGATATCTATCTCTGTAAATCCGAAATAGTGTACATTGCGTGTGAGTTAATATCAACTTCATAAGTATCATTAGGTAGGCCCACATTTAGATCTTCGGAAAGAATATACTCACAGGGGTAGTCAGTGGTTTTTGCAAGTGATACGTTCGTGAACAAGTAACACATATGGAGGGAAAACATCTTCCTATTTTTCACGTTCAATTATCAGACGGAATCAACATACTCGAAAATACCTTTTTGCAAGTGCACCACGATGTCCTTCCGTATGGGTTCTAGTAGCTGTGTTAATTGCTGTGCCAATGAGTGATATGGAAACTTACACACACACACACACACACACACACACACAAAGAGTCAGGTGTAGTGGTTATCCTTTCTTGTGAACCTTCGGCAAATCATATAGTTTTGGTTTTATAGGTTCCAGGTCGTCGAAGTACAGTTAGACCGATAAAAAAATAGTTGAAAGCAGATGGTTTAGCAACCCAACTTTTACTTCTGATGTACCTTATTTTTTGTTGTGAAAATCGAAGCGATCGGATCTAGTTCTTCTGCAAGGTCGTCTTTGGTACAAATTTGTTCTGTTCGCGTGAATACCGCCTTTACTGATGCACTCTTTTTGTACCATTTATATCCAGCTGGTGGCTTTTAGGTATCAATCGCACTACAATGATCTATAGACAGTGCTTTTGATAAAGTCATTCTCTCTGTAGCTTGTGGACATACACTAGCCTAGTTAAGCTTAGCATATAAACTTCAGATTAGGGTGAGATAAAATCAAGTGATGCACCAGGCCATCTACTACTTGCTTAAATTGGCAAATTGTTTGCGTCACATCAACTTACTGCATGTATACGATATTTCCAGCCAACAACTGTTTAGTGTCTAACATGAAACTATCCACTAAGATGGATCTTAGTGGATCCGAAACTGCGCCAGGCTTACTGATCTCCCTCAACTCGCTGGCAGGTTACCAATTCTCCTATTTGGTTGATATAAACATGTTTCATATTGTCTGAAATTTGGCATTAATCAATCACTACTTGATGCTTGCATCTACCGAGGTTTATTTGTCAGGTGATTTGTTCAGATTATTCTAGAGAACTGGCAGTTCAAATTTTATAAGTTTTGTCTCAATAAATTCTGCAGATTCGATCGATATTGTTAGCCCCGGGACCTAGCTGCATATTTTGAACTTATCGTAATGTGGTCATCAATTAGGCTTAGTTGAGGCTTTCTGATATTCCAACCGAATGAAGTTTTCCGAGTGTCAATCTACCAGACTCAATCAGACGGTTAACAGCTTAAATAAATATCGTGGTATTCTGTTTTTAAGGCGTGTTTCAACAACTATGGGACAAAACTGGCCAGCGAACATCTTGGATTTTGAGATGGCCCTCACCCAAAACTTCATTGATGGGACTCATGTAACCGAATTGTAACACATGATCATTCCATTCTGGTTACGACAGTAAGATTGTTCATCCGAAAGTGAGGTCAATACTTAGCGATGTTTAGACGCAAATTCACTATCTAGAGACTCGAGTGAGAGACAATTCGAATCTGCCTTCAGATTATGAAACCAACACTAAAAAGAGATAAATGACCGCGAAATTCTTAAGAAGAAGTTGTGAAACATTCCACCGTAAAACTTTGTCCACCATGCTCACCTACAACAGTGCACCGTCTTCTGAAAACGAACATACTGGTTGTTATCATAAAACTGATTTGGTACTTATTGGAAAGATTCAGAAACGAAATTCTAGCGGAATTATAGTGCTTAGAAAACCTAACCCACCCAGAAAGACTAGGAGAATTAGATTAAACCTCAGATAACTACAGACGCCTAACAGAAAACTTAATTCTTACAAAAAATTACCCCATGTCAAGGATTATCTACCGCCACGTCTCCTTTCAGAAAAAATGGCGAACATCTACTGGATCATTTTTTGAAATAAGGTTATGCAACAGGCAGGCTACTTTGCAAACAGAACTACTTCAATGTTGAGGTCTGTTCACAATGGAGCACATTGCCCAACTATGTGGTCGCAGCTGAATCGGTTGAAGGTTTCAAAATTCTACTCGACCTACACGTACGTCAGTCCCACAAATCATTAGATGAGCATATCTAACAAAAATTTGTTCTAATGTGCGTCAGTGTTCGTTGTTACTATGAGTGTACATCAACAGCTTCATTGAGGATTCCTTTCTTCCACTTCCGTTCTCATTTTCTTAACGTCTACAATCCGCCCAACATAATTTGCCCCACCATCACAAAGGCAGGAACGCAAAACAGCTATATTTCTTCGTCCAGTAACAATTCGTGAACATGTGGACTGTAGCACGTTTCTATTCTTTAATTTAATAGAACAGCTGGAGCCCATAAAAATCAGTAATATAAACGGAGGACCATCATGTAATACCAGTCCAGTCTGTTATCCACGCCTTCCGGTTATATAGATTTAACTGAACTACCTTGTGACCACAGAACCCTGAAAATACGATCAGGATGATCGGATTTACCGTTAGCTTTCACATAAAGTAGACAGCGTAGGCCTGGTGCCGTTAGCAGACATCCAACTTTTCAAAGGCACTTTGTTACAGGATAGTCTCATGATACTCTTTCATACAATCAACAGACGTTTCAAATCGCAGCTTCACATCTGCCCCCCTGTCTAACTAAAACGACTTGACGACTCAATGTAACACTCATAGACAGAATTATATGCGTGTTTCAACACATAATCATCGACAAATTCCCACAGACTGTCAACTGTAAAGGAAAAATATCATACAGCCCGTACACGTCAGGTGTAAGCTTTCATCGAAAGCGTTCCGACGATTTGTCATCAATATTGAACTCTTCTGTTAACAACACACACACATTCCCTCGCATACTGATTAGATTTACTTGAACCCTTTTAACCGTCACTGTATCGCTAACTGATCGTTCACTTCTTCGTCAAATAAACTGTAAGCAGAAAGTCTATCAGACTGACACCTAAATAGATTTTCAACGCTCAACTCGTCGATTAAATGATGTGAGCGTACTCACAAGATCTGCATTTCTAACAGTTCCACGAACTGTCGTCTTGACACTTCAATACCACTTATGTAAGTGAACGAAAACAATATAAGCCGGCCTGATTATTCTCACGTTGATGGGGGTGGTTCTGATATGTGAGAGGGCTTCTTTTGATGTTTATCTTGGTTACCTATTGTTATACTGTGTACACTTAAAATCTGTTCGGTTGTCACATACAACAAAGTACCGATTTTTAAACCGCAGGTGGACAGCACTTGAAACACGACGCGAGAACTATTCAATGAGCCCATGACAATCCTCTGGAAATACTGCCTGAAGATACAATTGACTTCTACGATTTAGATGGTTGAAAAACGAGTGAACTTTGCTTCTACATCAGTTTCGGTATCAGTTAAAACTTGAGACACTATACAAGCAAAAGCAATGCATAGATTATTGACATACTTACGACATTGTCTTAAGAAATACAAGTATATGGATGTCTGTAGTATCGGTTCTAGAGGAACCTCCAAGCTGGTGAAACCTAGATCGTTTCCCACACCGTGATACAGGATGGTGTTGTCCTAAGGTTTACCACCTGTTTGATTTCAGAACCTTAGCTTCTGACAAAGTTTGACACACCATGGTTATAATACCTAGGTAGGAATGTTCCCGATTAATTGGTTGAAACATTATCTAATATGGTACACTGCTTATCGATCTGTGCCAAACACCAACAGTACTGTGCACCCGATTGATGTTTCTTTCATTCAGAATTCACCTTTATCGAAAGTTGTTGTCCCAGTTGAGCACATTCAATGATACTCATCACTGCTGGTAAGTTTCAGACTTATTCGGAGGTATTAGAATACGAACAAACGAATTAATAATGAAATGATAGTATACAAGGAGTATTCCGAAAACTGCCCATTTTAAAATGGAATCATATAATTCATATGAAAATAAAAGCTAAAATTCGAATTAATTGCCAGATACACCTGAATGATGATGAACCCAGGAAATTATTTGCTTTCCTATATCAATTCCACTCAGAAAAAAATCGACAGTTGTTTAAATTTTGTCCACACTGATAACAAACAAAATGCACACCGCATATGAACTGTTCATTCCGATAGTTCACACACATTTCACCTGCTACACTAAATCATTTTCTGATATATCAAATGAAAGATTTTTTCAGTTTGTCAGTTTGGACCAGCATATTGTTAGTTCTTCTAAGGGATAGGACTGATATCTATTTATAACGAAATATTACCAGACCAGATATAATCGCACATGTAGGTCTACTGAATCAAGGTAATCTGGAATTGTCAGTTTGCCCACTGATCCGTGGGAGTACGTGCATGTCCCAACAGTCCGTTAAAACGATTGATGTTTCCTCTAACTCTCCGACAAAATCTGCGCTCAGCTGTTATTTTTAAAACAGATCGATTTTAGGACGAGGAATGATAAAAAAACTTATCACCGACAATAATAAGTATATGTTTCAATTCCGATTGATTACACACAGAGCTTATCAATTCGTTTAACAACTGGCTTGATAACTGAATTTCTGTTCCTAATTTCGAACTTAAAAAGCCGTTAACGTTGGTGTTCCAAAACCATCTAACTGTTGTAGTGAAACCGTGACATGTAAATCAAAGCATATTTGGAATATTTTTGAGTCACTATCCGTTGATTTATACAACGCGGTTTACCCCTTGAATATAGCGGGAATCCATAGTGAAGGCGGTCACATTTTTTTCGGGTGAATGAACATTGTTAGTCTAAACTTAAAGCGAGAGTTGATGAAAACCATGAGAGATTCGACAAAACCGCAATTGTTGTTTGGATTAGTTAACGGTGCTCATACTCCAACGAACACTTCGCGACAGGTTTTGTCCTTAATTGGACCCATCAGGCAGAGGCAATCTGGATGGTGGAATCAAACCGGCAAATTTTCAGTTTATGAGCGGAAACTCATACCGTCGTAAAAGGTAGCCCAACAAGTTGATATTTTGCTCAACATATACAAGTCCAGACGTTCAAAATCGTTTTTCAAAGGGAAAGTACTAGTTGATTTGGAAAGGGAATTTTAGTGACATTTTCGAACAGGATATAAACAAAAAGTAGAGAGGATAGACAAAATGCGACGTGAAGATACGTAAGTTCAGTAAACAACAACCACTCACACACTCATGTCTGCATGCCTTTGTCAAAGGAATCAAACAAGAAAGTTTCATCTGTCAATTCCATAGCGGTCATATTAGTGCCGAGAATGTAGTCCACACCGTGCACATCGAATTCTTGCGTACATTCAAGAATATTGCCCGTGAAAGAAAATGAGAAGGTTGGAAGAGATTGAGTACAATGGGAAAAGACTAAGGCATTGATGAAAGTAGGGGAGTGTTGCTTCTAAAACTACAACCCGTTTTCTGAATGAGCATCTGACGAATTCATTACGTTCATGTATTTAGGTGGTACGCCGTTTGAGAAAAACAAGGCCCCAGAGAAACGTTACATGTGATCAAATTAATGACAGCTATTGAGCCTAAAATGAATACGACTGTTTGTTTCGTTTAGAAAGGACAATACCCCAAGACAAACAGACACAGAGTACGAGTAACGTTACTTGGACTCGACAGAAGCGAACTTAATACTCCTGTGAACGTCATATGGAACGCTGGTCCACCTTCTGGAACAGTGAGCACTCAACTTCATTATTTACAATTCGTTCAGACAAAGTTTAATAGATTTTAGTTGTGCTCAAAATGTTCTGCCTATTTCGCAAGTCCGTGATTGGTTCATGACAAGTGGACCATTTTTTCGGGTATGATCTCGATGACTCCAGATCGAAATCCAGCACAATCATAAATCAAGGAAACTAGCCTCTTACGGTTCGTCTATTAGATCTCTCAACTAGGTGAGCGATTTTCGCTCCATTTTCAGAAGCCATTCTAGACAGTACTGCTTCAGACGGTTCGGTAAAATTGTGTTGCTTTGTTCCTATTCGGGCGCAATCAACAGTAAGCCTTACTGGTTATAGCAACGATAGAGAGAACAGTAGTTCATACGGTGGTTCATATCATATTGTTACTTTTACAACCGGTAGCGTCATTCTTATGTGCGTGGATGAATGGGTCATTGAAGGCGCTGCCAATCAGAATACAACTTGAGTCTTAGCAGGAGTGCCCCACGTGGGGCACGCAGGCAGCTTTGACGCGCGCACACTTGTCCTTTCACCATCTGGGTAACACAGATAACGCTAGTTAATTAACGTTTGTATTACGAGGTATTTGCTGTCATATAGGCAACTGAGTCTGATATATAGTATGGGCACATTTTGCGTCTGATAACAGCTTTCGCCTTTAGACAGACTTTTCTGCTCTTTGATAAAGTCGCCTGTTGCGAGTTACACACCGCAATAAATAAAGATAGTTATACACTCACTCACAAGGATGCAGTCTACGCAGACTGGTGTAACTCTGGACACGTGAAACATGCAATGCTGTAAAACATGTGACTAAATTTGACTGATCAGACTTCAAGGGAGCAGGGAGTAGGGGGTTATGTAAAGCCATCCAAGATGGAACTGAATGTTTACATCCTGATGGTTTATGTTGTTTTGAACCATTAAGATCTCTTGGTCACCTTCATTAACACGTCAGAAAGACAGCTGTTGTACGATGTTAACATTTCGCTTAGTCACGTCGGTAGTATACATAAATCATGGATGGTATTCAAAGAAGAGCATCACAGCAAGAACAGCAAGTAACTAAAATGCACATTAACGAGATCAGACGCACTTCCATTGCAGTTACATAGACTCTATCAGCACATTTTGTATGCAGATAAATGATCGATTCTGTTTGATTAGCCTAGCTTGCGTAAGTGCCAACAGTTCCACTTCTGATTACGTAACAACAGAGTGAACGATAGTAATTGGTCAATCAAGCGACCTGTATCTACGACTGAATAGAGTTTTAGCATCTCGCAACGTTTGTATTTTTACCGTGTTGACAGGTTTGTTTCATACTTGAGTCTGGTTTAATAAATGACCATCTTGCAAAGTGACTAAAACTTTGGTCATTTTGTCCCATGAAATGCGACTTCGTTACATTTTTTAACCCTAATTAGTTTGTTTAGAGCTTGACAACTTCTTTTAGCGCTTATCACACAACTTTTGTCAGTCAACCATCGCACGATAAAGTTTTTATCATACAGTTTAACAGAGCCCCTACTCAAACTAGAGTTTGTGGACATCCTTTTCCTTCCGGCTTCAGCATTATCAAGCTCAGGTGGATATCCTCTAATGAATAGTAACAGTCCACTGCATCTGCCAAAGCTTCTCTGATGAGCAGTTACGTTGGATCGAACGTCCTCCTTTAATGCAAGCTTTGCAGTAGACTAACTAGCAGCAAGCATATTAAAACTACTTAGCTTCAGTCGTCACGTCTCCTCACAATGTTCCTACACAAAGAAACTGTGACAATCAATTTTCTTTTACACTATATCAACATTTCAAGTGAAGAATCCTTCTGTTAACTTTGGTAAGGTTAATACTAAACATCCGGATTAGAGATATGAAACCTACGGCTTGCAACCTGAATCCGGACCACAGTCATAACCGGAAGTAGCAGCGATCTTCGGCAGTACCCACGTGTGCATTCAATTTGTCGTGAACCAATCGTGAGCAGGATGCCAAATCAGCCGACCGCCACCCATTCAAATAACATTCCTCATCTGGTCTCACCCATCTTGTCGTCTAAGGTAACGGGATGTTGATGTGAAAATCACTAGTCAGTGTCACATTAATTTGTTAAAGTCGTGAATTCCCTACATGTACGTTTTTCCACCAAGATAAATTTGCAAATCCGTTTATGAGTATTTACTAATTTCATTTATTAGTTATAAGCCTATCTCTCTGTGGTACTGACAGGAACGGCCCAAAGTCCATTCGCTGACATGGCAACCTGTCCGTATTTAATTTGTTGCCTCGTTATCCAGGAGACAGTTACCGAATATTAATCAAAGACCGTGCAAAAACATTTTACAAACAATCGGGATTTTTTCAAGATACAAATATATTACTAGTAAGTAAGTTGATAGTTTCGTTAAATATAAGGAGATTCAGGGGAGAATACCGA
Organism: Paragonimus heterotremus; assembly: GCA_013368495.1. Lineage (NCBI taxonomy): Eukaryota > Metazoa > Platyhelminthes > Trematoda > Plagiorchiida > Troglotrematidae > Paragonimus > Paragonimus heterotremus. The sequence goes on along the minus strand of LUCH01000959.1, from coordinate 82,878 downwards.
CTTCGGCTGGAATCGAAGTTGTCCTTAGACTCCATGCGGTCTACCACTGAAAGAAAAACGAAGTTATGCCAGAAACAGGAAATTAACATTAAGCAACATGTGGTTAAGGCACAAAATTTTAATTTAATACGAGTGAGCGACAGGTACGGAACGGTGATATATATGAGAGAGTGGAGAATGGTTTGAGTAGCAGGTTACAGGTAACGAACCGTCAGTTCGATAACTGATCACATAAAAGATAGATAATAAAAATTTTCAAACAGAAGACATAAGCAGAGGAAATAAAACAGATTCGTTGACAGTTTGAGACAAAAATAAACGAAACGCAGGCTGCATGTCAAATGGGCGCCGGGTGTTCCCAAAGAACTAAACTGATTCATAACACAACTGCTTCTGTGTTAATATGGGCAAACTTATTCGGTGAGATGTTTCAGTCGGTTCTGACTTGTCAATTATTGAGACTGACAGATTAGTCAAACGCCGATGGGCCCACTTCGTGCTAGGGATTCGTAAGAGCACCTCGAACGTGATCATTTCCAAACGTAGATGGTCACATCCGAATATACTCAGACCCAATTTGTACTGATGTGTAGCCGGCTTGTTCACTATTCGCATCTATAGGTGAATCAATAAACCACACTAGATTAAGCAGTCAGAATGATCGAGACATTCCCATTAAGGTTAATGTCTGTGTACTTTTTATAGCTACTTTAAGTCTAAACGGTCTCCATGATTCCACCTCTTTCCCTACGTAGCAAGAATAATAGTCTTAAGTCTTCGTCAAATGTATACCCTGGATTGGATGGACATCGAAGCTGCTGAATTGTTGACTCATATCATGAAGATTTCACGTCAGTAATAAGTTCAATGTAACTGTAGGAATGACTGTTCAATTTTGGACATATCTTTGAATTTGGTGACTCCGGAATTTTCCATACCCGTATCCAGCAAAGCAACGTTCCTGTGAGCTTTTGTAGACAACTACTTGCCGATGAGATACATTCAACCCGACGAAAGTTCAATGAATCATCAGTAAACACCTCGAAAATAAACTGCAATGCCGGTTGGCTGTCAAAATACGGACGACTAAAATTAGTGGACCAAATTACATTGATGTGTAGAATAATGTTTGAAGATTTCTGCACGTTGTGATGGCCTTGAAACTCATTTGGGCACCACGTGACTGATTATCATTTTCGTGAATACCCACCTAAATATGCGGTGAATATGTCATCTTGGTAATTAACTGAACTGGTTGACTGACTGGTTGAGGCTTTGTCGTGTGATTCAAAATTTTGTGTACTGCTTAAACCGATTGGCTCTACCAGGTTTCAGACACACATCGGAAAATTTTTCAATCGCCTGCTGCACTAAGCCTTTTGAGATTACTCCTTAAATTAAGGACAATTCAGTTGGTTTGAAACACCGGGCTACATTAATTTCTAGCGGGCAACGGTTGCTTCTAGGAAACAGCACCCTGCTGACCTTAAACCACGAGGAGTAGACAGTAGTTTGGCTATACTGCCGAATGATAGGTCATAACAGGCGAACATATCAATGAGTTAGAGTCTGTTCGGAACGATTATCTGGGATTCAAAGCAACAGAAACCTCAAGTACTCCGGTCGATATCGAACAGTATATAACCAAGTAGCTATAGATACAACTCCGGGGGAAGTTTATTACCGATTTAAAATCTACTTCTATTGAGTCTTTTCGAATTCGGGTCCTACCGTTATATGCACCTACGAAATTACCTAAATCCGGAAGTCTGCTCAGATCCATTTTATCTGCGTCCAGCTCATTTTAGGACACAGTTGTTAAATGGCTTGTGAAACTCCTTAAATTCATTCGATGTGGAATCACTTAGTTCCGTTTAGTTGATAGTTTAGAACTCATCAACTTGCTTGTGGTAAGTTGTAGTCAGTACACATTCATGGTAGCTTGTTGCATTGCAACCCCGTAAAAACGTTCCCCTAAACGACAGTATTGAATTTCTGCCACTTTACTTGAGGGAACTTGAAACAAAAATGAGAATGTCATCAAGGTAACTGGAGTGGTCACACCAACTTAGTCGTTCACAGTTTAATTTATCCACAAGGCTGACATTTTTTGTAGCAAATATCGTGAAACATATTACAGTGCATGTATTTCAAATGCATCTTCACAAGTGATACGTCGTTGTTGCTATTCTCGTCACAAATAGTCAGTGAAGCGCATCAGGTCTACTCTATCGAATGAATTCTATACACCGAAGCATAGAGTTTAGTATGGAAACTGAGTATCGGAATAGTCTATCCGCCACGAATATATCCATCTGAGAGAAGAACAGAGGATTCTGTTGGGCGACACGTTCACTGGACTAGTCAGTGTACATCTTTTGGAAGCTTTGTTGCACTGTCACACAAACGAAGTACGGTAAGTATGCTGTGTGCTCAAGTCAGGCTTATTCTTACCGGAGATGTCATTCAGGAGGCAATGGAATAGCTGGAGACTGAATTAGAGCCAAAGGTTACCCTGACCTATTTAGCGCAAAATTTAAAAAACACCGTGACATCAAACTCTGGTTGCCAGTCGTCCTTATAATACCCAGATTCTTTCATTCTTCCTACGAAGGTGATGAGGTTTATCAACGAATTCAACCTTGTCCGGTTAGTGCCAGTTCTAGTAAACTTGTCGACAGTAGGGGCGAGAGTTCACTGAAGCAGTAGTTAGTTGCGATATAAAAACACATAACGTGTGTTCTCTCAGTTTCGGTTTCACTTTACACCAGAGTTTGCGATGTTGCTTATCCAGTTGTATTCTTTAGAACATTTTGAATTCTTCCATCTGAGTCAGAAAGTCTAGTTCTATTTGCCAATACTGGTGTAGATGCGGCACACCGGTTGCGTACCCGGGATAGGATGCAAAACCCACAGTGGATCATGTGACAGTTGATGCATATACATTACATCATAGTGGGATATACAAACAAATGGCCTACAATGTCCATTACTTATCACATTCTAATGTCACAACACCAGTGTGATTTGACAATCATAATCCGGTTTTTGCATTCAGCGTCACGCGGCCGAACATTGTGCTTCGTTCAAGTTGTCGCTTTTTAAAAGGTCAAACTAATGATTTGCTCTTAGACGCGATTGTTTGTGGTGTAATCGCTATTATGTGACCTTTTGGTTTTCGCTGCCGTTTTATTTGCATGGTCATGATGGTGTATGTGCAATCTATTGTGTGCATTCCTAAAAAGGTAGCGAAATGCGTTCAAACACAAGTCGTGTATTATCAGTCTACCTTAGTCAAAAAATATAATAGACTCGATCAGCTTGAACTACAGTAGGAATAGTAGACAGCCGCATACAACAATTCCACTTTCTATATGAATTAGTTAGTTTCTTAGTCAAACCAGGAATAATAATACTGCGTTGGCGTATACATGCTTCTACTTGATGCTATGGGCTATTCGACGTATAACCTTATTCTTCTCTATACTATACCAATGGACGTTGATACGAAAATCCTACTCAATCGATATTTTCTGTTGACGCGGCAAGGTTGGCAGAGAAGCATAATGGAAAAGAAGTAACGCCAACCTTCGTTCAAGTAAAACTTCAAAAGAATGCATTTTCACAATCAGATTAACATATGGATTGATTTTATTAAATGACGGGGAATGCCAGGAAATTCTGTGAACCGTTACTGTGAAATTTTCTAATGGCAAGCATGTTTTGGCTTTTCAGTGTTATAGGAGAATATGCTGCGGCCCAAATATTATAGAACAAAATATGTTGTAGAAAAAACAGAGAAACGAAAATGTAGTGATCCACATTTTAATTGTAACAGAATAGATGCTTCCACACTTGTAATGTGGTTTTCAGGTGACAAAATGTAACACCAGCAATTTAGTGTGCACTTCTGACACTTGTGCAATTCAACGCTACGACTTGAATTTCGCTTAACCTCTCGTCGACAGTTCCATCTCATTTGTCGTCATAATTTGGCAGGAACTATAGAGTGGCGTAACGTCCGTGGTCCCGTTTTATGTAAGTTGATCTCGTCAGGTAGAATAGACAGAATAAGAGCGGGTGCGATCATCTGTTCTGAAAACTGTGGTATAGTGAAAACGTGGTATGTGTGAGGTTAGAGATCTGACTATCGTCATTCTAATCTCGTAATATATATGACTGAATAACATCACGAAGGCCATCAGGTTAACCCTCAGTCGAACAATAACTGGACGACTGACAAATTGGATTCACAAATTATCCACAAACTAGCTGGCTGTTCCCTCAAATTTGCCTTCAGTTGCGTCATCAGCGTTACTCATAGCATTAATGAAAAGTATTCTAAAGGCGTTTGAAGAATCGAATGCAGTTTTGTGACCAACAGGCTAACAAACAAGATTGGTTTTCTGTTTTAAATCATCAAACAAGTTACAACACACTAAATATGGAAACAAGAAGAAAAGAAGACTGCACAAGTTGCGAACTGCGAAGTTGTTTAAAATCATGCAAAATTTACTTCACACTGTAGGTTTGTTTAATTATGAACCACAGGAGATTAAGTGTTCACACAAACATATTTTGATCACAGAGGTCGAGACGAAATAATCAGATACCGCTGTCATCTGCTACGGTCAACAGTTGGGATCCACCCGTTATGAATAGGCTTCGTGGCAGTCGACAGATTACTTGAAAATCATCTCACTTACTAACACAGCGCTCACCAAACGGAAAACAGGGCTTGTCTGTTACTTCCTTGCCTCAAAGCCCTTGGCATTTGAGACAAATTATTACAAAAATCTCTGAAAGTGACGGGTGGATACGGTTGAAACTATCAGTAGCCTATAGTTGCTACATTTATTTTTTACCGGAGGGAGTTAAAATGATTACCTGTCTACTGTATCTATAGCGAATATATTGAAGCTACCCTGTACACAGTTCTAAAATGTATTTCCCCTTTGGCTCACATTCTCTAGCGAGCGTAATCTAGGGCAGTTTGTTTGCTGGTTTGTCAGGTCAAATCATCAAGTCGCTTTAAACACCCCCAGTTGATGAATATTCAATAATTATACAAACTTGTCCTTTTCAGACACAGTATATCGAACCATTTTGGAAGAGACTGGTCGGAAATTCCACATGGAAGTGAAAACTATTAGTTCACTTATATCGTCAGTTTTTTTGCAATATTTTGCACTCATTAAATAACTTTGCCATATATATATATATATATATATATATATATATATATATATATATATATATATATATATAGGTCGCCTATAAACAGTACACAATTTGGTCGATGTAACATAAACGTCACTCCAGTTTGATCTTAAATTTCCCAATCGGATGTGCTGTCCGGTTGTTCCTTTCGGTGGAATTGTTATGTCGGAATTCCGCTGTTGCGAAATCTCGTTAGTAACTGAAGGCTCATCCATGTTCTAATGAGGCAACCAAATTGTTCACATTGCTACTAAGTTCACACTGGAACTATCGAATTATCGTATCTGATCTCCCATCCACATTCAGTCATTTTAAGCGTATGGACTACTGATGAGTTCTTACAAAAACGAACCCTTATTCAAGTGCTTTCGGAGGTGCTCTTTGTCGAAAGTGGTCAGCTAGAGAGTTTATACGAATGAAAAATCTGCCACTGAATATGCGTGGAATTCGGTTTATAAGTAGATTTTCTAAGTAAGCTTAGGTAAGATTGTGAATATTCGTCTGGAAACGTCGGGATAAAAATATAGTCATTTTAGGCGAGCTACATACACGCATTACATTGTCAAGCCACAAGAAATTCAATGAGAAGTAAGGGGGATGGATGTCACTACGAGTAGACAAATCTTTACGCATCTAGAAAAAGTAAACAGAAATCTTCGTACAGAAAACCAGGAAAAGAATTGCAGCGCAACACAGTCAGGAACGCCGATTACTAAACGGAACTGAACAAGGTCTTATACATAAAACATAAAACGTGAATATCCTCACTTTAGTCAAATACAATGATCACAAAATAATGCCGTAAACTTCTGGTGTAATCTAAGATCTACGTTATTTACAGACTGGGTGTTGGAAGGGCTCAGTGATCAACCTGCAGTTAGGAGGAAATTTTCAAGAATTGGTGATGGTGGCTTTGTGTAAAAGAGGAAAAGAAATTTGCGCGTTTGAACTTATTGAATAAAAAAGGCATGTTTTTGACTAGCCAGACAGCCGAGTTAGACCGTTCTTTCTGAAGAAAGAGAAAGAGAGTGAGAACGACACATTTGAAGGTCTTGTTTCATACTCATTCATTTACAACGATCGTTCTGCCTCAAAGTGTCCATCTAGCTCCTAGTATTACAGCTCGCTGCCATTGTGCTCTAGAAGGTCAATCAGTTATGAAAAAACTGGAATCGAAAGCAGACGTTCGTAAGTCAGAAACGTTAGTTCATGTCAGTCTGCCGAGCATGGGTCAGTGAGACTGACTCATCCTTTGATTCAATGGTTAATCGTGCTCATTGACGTGAACATTTTCGTCGTTTGGTTGAGTTTTCTATCAATTGGTGACCTCAAATGATATGGTGCAACGAACTCTACAGAAAACTGCCTTGAGGATGACACCAGGTACACTGTTTTAGCTGAACTGGTTTGCCCCCTTGTTTAAGATCTTTCGATTGGCTATTTGAATTTGAATATGGACATTCTTGTAACCCTAAACAACAGTCTGTACATTTTCGGAAATTTTGAGATCGACCATCGGTATATTGCTGCCGACTGTGATGGCGATGTGATGATGATGATGATGATGATGATGATGATGATGATGATGATGATGATGATGATGATGATGATGATGATGATGATGATGATGATGA